>KN833034.1:68371-83230 GCA_000827315.1 Piloderma croceum F 1598 | reverse complement strand
GAAACGAGTTGTTTGGCTGTTACCGAGGTTCGAGAGATATATTGGTTTGTCCGGATGCCCGTCGTCCGTCAATTTAACCGCCTTTTGTTTGTTGGAGATGGCATTCTCGAGATCAGCCAATTCACCAATGCGTCGGAAACGAGTCCCTTGGCTATTACCGAGGTTTGAGAGAAGCATCGGCTTGTCAGAATCCCCGTCATCCGTCAACTCAGCAGCCTTTTGTTTGTTGGAGATGGCATTCTCGAGATCAGCTAACTCGCCCAGCCATCCGAAACGAGCTTCTTGGTTAATACCGAGGTTCGCGAGGTACATTGGTTTGTCAGGATGTCCATCATCTGACAACTTGACTACCATTTGTTCGTTGAAGGTGGCATCATTGAGATCAGCCAACTCGCCGAGGCATCCGAACCGAGGCTCTTGGCTAACACTGAGGTTCAGGAGACGACCTGGCTTAGATTGGTGTCCATCATCCGTCAACTCCGCTGCTTTTTGAAGATTCAAGATCGCGTGCTTGACATCAGTCAACTCGCCTAGGCGCGGAAATTGCCCCAGGAGTCGGATACCGGCGGTGTCTAAATCACCTAGACCATGTTGCTGGCTGCTCTCGGCTGGGATGTAAGACAACTGGCCGATACTTATCTCATCCATCAACTCGACTGCGTTTTGTTGAATCTCAATATGAGCGATGTCGCCGGAATGATCTGTCCAAATGGTGACCTGAGTTTCCTGCTCTGTTATCTTTGGATCATCGTGGTCAACCAGCTTCCGCAGTTTGACGATAATGGTTCCAGTAGGAATTGTGTTGACCTCAACAGCTTCTAATTTGGCTTTGAGAACAGTAACTATGAGATATCCGTGAGATATACATCACTAAATGAAAGCCCTTCGTTGTGGGCTGTACATACATTCATGTTCTGAACAAGCATCTAAAAGTGCGCGGAGATCGAGGCTGACATAACCTATACAATTGTCTCTAGACAGCCGTATCTTGTCTTCTATCGACTGAGATAGGGCGGAGAAGGTGTGTCTGTACCTAGATTCAGAGTACATGTATTAATCTCGTTAGCCACGAAGGAGGTGATTGTACATACACAGAAAACACTTCGCTCCAAACCGGGGCTGCTCCTTCAATGACACTGGCTGCTCCATCCAATTTGATCTCGATGTAAAGGTTCGATTTCTTCACGAAGCTCTGGTTTATTTCTGCAGAGAGCACTAGCAAGATATCAGGTACATTCATACAGTCTAGGGCGGACCGAAAACTCACCATACAGAGCATAGTTTTTAGTGTCGTCAGATGTCATTCTGAGGGACAGGAGATCTGGAAATGTTGTACAGATGTCAGACTCGTCTTGCGTGGCGTCATTTCGGGATAGGCAGGGTTTATTGGGGTCCCATTAGGGACCGACCCGTCACGGTATTTCTCGTACTATATATTACGCTGATGACATGAGGTTCGAAACTAGTTCGTGCAAGAACATTCTGTGTAGCATCGGCGAAACCGCAAATTTACAGCACTCCAGTAGAGTTTTACAAAGGCTTTACAAGGGCTAGGAAACTTGTAATAGTGTACCATTTCGACCACCTTAAAACACTTAAGTTCATTGGTTTATGACCGAGTCGGTGCTTTCATTTGGCGGATGTAATAGCTGCGTCAGTGCCCGTTTGGGAATACTTAGCTCGAACAGAATATACCTTTCCGATTGGCTTCCGTGACCTTGGCACCTCTATATAGTGCACTAATGACAAGAATAACAACTCTGCAGCATGCGTTAGAGGCGATTTTGACACCCATAGCTAAGATTGTAAATAGCCAATATCTATTTTTTTTTGCTAAATCTGGTAATCGAAATTTCACTAAAAGTAGCAATATCAAGACAATCACAGCTATCTACTGTATCATAGACAAGATGGTTACGACTCTATGTCAAGTTTGTCTACTAGTGGAGACCGGCTATCACTAGTGGCGGATCAGTGGCTTGAGGACCATCCGTTGACGCAGGTTCCAGGCCTACAGCCAATGTAGCATCTATTTTTCTCTCGAAGACCACTGGACTGAGGGCTATGCTATGGAAGACCGGGGATTGAAGGACCTCAATAGTATTCTCAGGGAATAATGTGATGGTAAAATTATAACTATATGCAGCCTGCAGGACGAGCTGTGGTAGTGAATCGTTGATCGAGAGCTGAATATCTGAAATTAGAGTTGCGAGACCATGGTCATCACTGTCACGAGACTGGATTCTAATCATTACTGAAAGAATTTCTGCAGTATAGAAGTTGACTCACAAGGATCCATATCCTAGGCAATTTCAGACTGTCGTGAACATGGTCCAAAATTCCGAGAAGGCTGAGTATCTCGAGCCACTTGCGGATGTCCTCGCAGAAAAATAATTTCACAAGCTCGTATATCTCGTCATCATTCTCGGGTGACTGCGATACATGGTAAGACCAGAACCTGCACGCATAACGCAAATCATTAGTGAGATTTAGCCTCAGCTTGGCTTCCAAGCTGCGAACTTTGGCATTTAACATTGACTCGTCCAGTATCCCACAGAAATAGTGTTTCAGACAAGTATGCATACGCACAAGGCTCCCACATGTGCATTTGGCGTGAATGCCCCTTACGTCGATGCAAAATCGACTTGGGCAGTGGATAGACGAGAGGAAGTCTGCAAATGACGGATGAATGACTCGCACGGTTCTAGGTGTATCGTGGTTCAGTCCAGTGATGGTCATGATGGGTCGGAGTCTCGAAACGACCTCGATTGCTGTGAGATGGTAATATACAGTACACCCAGCGCATCAGGCGATGCTACTTGTTTCAGTGTAATGATCGTCCCGACATGATCGCGGAATTGGCGGAGACTGGTAGCAGAGGCATCGTGCGGGTATGCTGTCTCCAGGACGTCGATATATATATCTTCCAAGCCTCGGAACTCGTCACCAGTTTCTGAATTGCATAATGTCTCCAGCCGACCTGAGTAATCAAAACCTATGAAGTCCATGGCTCTGGACACCCAGAGGAATGAACCATTGGATCGCATGACTAGGGCTCTATACGTGGATTCGTCGGGTCCGATGTCATCCTGTAGTTCTCCGCGAGCATTGAGTATGGCAGACATGCGTGCTTCGATGAACGCTTGAACGTCGCGATCCACAATCGCACGGGGAATATCGCTGAGATCATAGCGGTCAACTTGAGAGTCCATGCTGTCGAACAGACCTTGCAGATCACGCTCTGGTCGGCTGGTAACGAAGACTTTAACAAAGGCAGGCAGCTGGTGTAGACACCTGAATATGGACCGGATTGAGGGTCGCATTGAGTCACTGCCGCATTCATCGAGGCCATCAAGCATGAGCACCAAAGGCCCTGAACGGTAAAAGCTCCAAGCTGTGGACTGCAAAGGTTTAAGTAGAAGTGCGACGAACTGGTTAAATAATGAAGCTTTGGTAATATCCGGATCCTGCCTCAAAACTTCGTTGATGAACTGTCTGACGAGGGGAAAATGAGTGGAGAGTTGATGGGCGATCATGCTAAATAGAAAGTCAGAATTGTCTCAATCCATGGATTGGCTCGAGAAGCAGAACGACACTCCTAAACACTGCTGCGAATGTTCCATCCATTTGGCCACACTTGCAGCAATAGCAGATTTGCCCTCACCCGCCATACCAAGTAGCCAAAATATCCGCGGACGATTGTCCCCGAAGGAGGTAGCCTATTCCATCACTCGATGCAGAACTGCATCGTGAGTGCAACCGATACAGCACTGTGTGGGATCATACTTTGCTTCAACCCAAGGAAGCGCATCCACTAAGTCCGTCGCAATTGCCTTCACAAGGGCATGCATTACTGGTGAAGTAGCCCTCATCACGATATAGTGCGAGTGCATTTGCAATTACGGTGGAGACTTGCACTGAAGAAATATTATGTAGCTGGTCTTCATATGCAGGTGAAGCTCGAAGAATTAGACGGCAGAAAATGTGCTGACTGTCCGCCTGGGAGATGTCGCTGAGCGATCTACTGAGTGCGTCCCAGTATGCTCCACAGAGCTTGATACATTTGAGGATTAATGTCAATGCATCCTGCGAAACGTTTGGGCCATACAAGGTTTTTCTGGGCATCGATCAGTATGATCTCGACCATCAATATGGATCCTTCATTACCTTGAAAATTCGATGATATCAACACAAGCATCAGCAAGCTGGTTCAAATCGGACTCATCCTTCGGCATAAGCAGCTGTAAAAGTTCTGGAATGGTAGCCAGTCTACACGCGACAATGACACTCTCCATTTCCTTCCACTGCAAATACCTTTGATTTGATCGCTGTACATATAAAATGCGAAGTGCCAAAGTTTTCAGCCACAAGATGTACACCGGATGCACTGAAACCATGGCTAGGGCATTGGCTTGTTGGCACAACTTCTCCAACACAGCAGTGCAAGCCTCCAGCATAGATCTACGATCTGAACCGATGTTGCTAATAAGCCGTTGTGCAGAAGAGAAAACAGTTTCACCATTACTGAAATTACAGACATACATGCAAAGCAGCTTGTCTAGGAACCCAGAACCCAGAACCGCTTGATAATCAATGCGTGCAAGTTCGGCGACGAAGTCAATGAGGGGAGATGCTGGGTATTCCCCTTTGTATGTTCCAGTGTTCATGCTGGAAATATATGCCTCCATGAGTTCTGCATACACATCGTTTGAAATGGTTTTGGGAGGTAGCCTGTATCCAACAATCATTCTCAGCTTCCTGTAGTTGCCCAAGTTTGGACTATATTACTATTGCGCAGGCATACAAGCCATAATTCCGGACAAAAGTAACGCGACCTCAACTGTAGGCCACTTGACCAGACATCGAAGGAGGAGATTTGTCTGACGGCTTCCGATTTGAATTATCAACACTTGTAATGCTTGCTTTCGGACTTGCAGTCGATAGAGGCCAGGTCTGTATTTTTGAATTGTACGCCATCAGATATCAAAAGCAGATAATAGTTTGGATAACCTTGAAAGCTCGAGAACATCGCCGTAAATTGCTTCCATATTCTTTGTCATGACGGCATTGTCATGTGGGAACGTTAAGCTGATGATCCTAAGCTTCCTGCGTATTGCAAGGTTCTCAAAACCCCGTAATGCAGCTTCACCAATCGCATAGACTGCTCTGCCACTGAGCGTGCCAATGCCAGCTTCTGTGTCCGACGAGGCAGTTGTAGGCAATGAAATAATTGATGGAGGGCGCGATGAGGCCAAGGACAGGTTGGAATGGTTAAGAAGGCCAAGCATGTCGGACAGCAGTGTGCAACTTGTGTTAGTCAGATGAAGAGGCTGCGCGTGGCGACGTAACAGCAACAGTTGCTGTGACTTCTTTAAATGCTCCTCATGATCGTCCGGCACCTATATCGTTTTGGGCCGGGATGCGAGTGTCTCTCTGTGAGCTACTCCATTCTGTTGGATGGTGATATTATGCTGGATCCTATCAACCAGGGCACTGATGCAACAGATGGGCTGGGGGTAGTGCACATCTGTCGAGACTGGGAGAAAGTATTACTTGTTTGTTCCTGTTTTTGCATACTAGGAAGAATTTGAGAAGGGCATTAGATGACAGCACGAGAGGAATGTCCTTGCAAGTAAACAAGAGCTGTGTATCATTCAGGAGGAACCTGCTCTGGAACTCCCCTTGCTCTCCCAGTACTATAGACTGGGATAGTGTTGCCTCAGCTATAGCTGGTGTTTTTGCTAACTTTACAAATAAAATAGCTAAAATTACAGAGAAATTAGAGGATGTAGATAAGCCTAAAGGCTGAGGGGTTTCCTGCCAGCATTAATTAATAGGACCAGATGTGGCTGTGTTATTTGAGCGGCTATACAAGCAGTCATAGTAGTTGCTTGCATAGCTGCTCAAATAACACAGCCACATCTGGTCCTATTAATTAATGTGGGCAGGAAACCCCTCGGCTTTTGGGCTTATCTACATTCTCTAATTTTTCTGTAATTTTAGCTATTTTATTTGTAAAGTTAGCAAAAACACCAGCTATAGCTGAGGCAACACTAGACTGGGAAGTGCAAAATCTGACAAAACATTTTTGTAGCACTACAACAGTGCAATGTAGACTCAAACATTTTTCAGCAGTAGAAATAGTAAATCGTTCAAATGCCATTCCAATTTTTTGAAGGGTGAAAATTAAACAAACCTCTCTACCAGAAGGATGCTGATGAGACCAGTGTAGAAGTGCAAAACATGTCACAATTGTCACACACACCTAGGCAGAGCCAATCTAGACCATTTTGCACTTGGAGTCTGTGGCTCTGATCACACTTTGTCATGGTTTACAGAGTTTCTTGCCCAGAGCCATTCAATCTGCTACAATGAGTCTCAGATGATGTGGCTAGGGCTGTCCACCATACCCCATAAGCACCATATGTACAGTGACTGTAATACAGTTCCTGTAACCATATCAGCATCAGTCTGCCCTCTGGGGTACTGTAACTAGTTGATGGGTAGTTGCCACCCATCAGGATCCATATCAATATGGCCATATACAGCCATAATACAGTGGTACCAAATATCAATAGGATTGGTGTGGGTTTTCCTGTTTATGATAGGTGGATCAAATTATCAGAATCTGACTGGTCAAGAAACTTAATTATTGGCAGTCCTCATGTCTAAAATGGATTCAACTCCTGACCTGTTTCCACTTTTGGTAACTCCCATTGCTCAATCTCTTGCCCTCCGAGTCGTTTGTCTCTCCGTGACATCTACAAGATCACAAAACTCTTCTGGTTGTATTCTCAGCTACATTTTTCAGTATTATGTGAACTTTCCTGCAGCATCAACCACTTCTTTTTTTCCGAAATCAACTCACTTTGGAAATTGGGAGCTGATCAATAATTGCCCCTCACCTATTCCATTCCATGACTACTCAGATGTCAAAAACCAAGATGTATGTGCTATTTTCAACTCATGCAATTTGTTATGGCCTTATTTGTTCTTCCAATCACTATGGAAACCACCAAACAACAAACCTTGTCTGCTCAAAATCAATTTAACCCATGCCCATAAAAAGCTTAGCAACTTACACTTGGGCATATTGTGAGTGCTATAACAATCTGTTGATTTTAGTTCATTAACAGCAACATGCCCACTTGGTTTGGTTGTTAGATCCACAGATTTCATACCAGGGCCTTCTTGCTGACTACAGGGATAATGCCTTAGTGCATAGTCACCTTGAGTTCTCACAAGAATGGTTGCAAAACATTGTCGCACCCATTACCATTACGCACAAGTTCTGTCACTCACTGACTCTGTATGAAAACTACAAGTTCCCTCTGATCCATCTGGTCTTCCTAGAAGGTTGATTTTACGGTACAAGAAATGGGTTTGAGCTGACAAAATTGACAATTTTCAAGTTACCACAGAATAATTTAGAGCCACCATGCATAATACCTGAATTTATCATGTCTCACTTGTGAGGTCCTTTCAATATGAGGTATAATTAATTCTCTTGATAAACCAGTATTTGCAATTTCTTACCTTAGCTCTCATTGGCAGTAGGCTCTGCTGTTGCTGTCAAGTGCATTTTTTTTGCGAGGACGGGACACCATTTCACTCCGTTGGGCTGGCCTGAGACCAGAGTTGGCCACACATCCGTACGTATACTGTATGTCCATAAGATGGCTGTTAACTGACCCATACTGTACCATTGGGCTCAGGGGATCAAACATTGTGGTACGGGTACTGGATGGGTAACCACCATAAGATCACCGTACACTGTACGGTCATAACCGTATACGGTTATGGCGGACAGCCCTAGGTGTGGCTTGCAAGTGAATATATTCAAAAGACTAGACTGAAAAGTTTCATTTTTTTTTGAGCTGTAGAAGTGCTCAGACGAGACAGTTTGCAACTTTCAGTATTACATCCCTTGTGGATTTTCTATGTGCCCCCATGAATCATTTTTCTTTGTAGAAAAAATAATCTCATATGCTAGTAGTAGCATATATTTTAAGTCCAGGAGGAATAATCAATCCAGCATTTCTGCGGTGGTGAAAATCCATTTTGCATTACTAGTGGACTTTGCATTACCCGATCAGTACGTTGATGATGCCGCGATTACATAATACATAACCGATCGACCTTTATTTAGTAGGCGACTCGTTGGCTCAGTGGTGTTTGAATGCCAGCTCTTTCCCGACCTTTTCTTCTGGTACAAACTTTGTTTCCTGCTGTGCTCTGTAAAAATCAGCCTACCAGCATCCAGTTCATCAAGTTCATATCATTTCAAAAATATTTCGCTACTAAAGCTAAGAAGCAGAGGGGCATTGACCGACTGCCACTGCAATCTCGGAAGATGAAAGTAAGCATTGATATTGTTTTTCGAGGTCCAGGATTATACCCATGTCAAACACATGCCAGATTGCCGTCGAAGGCTGCTGTCATGGCCAATTGGATGCCATCTACCATCACATCGCTGTACTGGAGAAAACGCACCATTACAACGTCGATCTGCTTCTGATATGTGGCGATTTCCAAGCCATCCGGAACTATCAAGACTTACAATGCATGGCGGTACCGCAGAAGTATAGGGAATTGGGTCAATTTCATAAGTATGTGGGATAACACTCCATTACCAAGATGAACCTCTATTGGCTTCGAAATCTAATCGTTCGCGCTATATCTTTGGTCCTATCACTGACCACGGGCGAACACAGATACTATACCGGCGAAAAGAAAGCTCCGTTATTGACGATCGTCATTGGAGGCAATCATGAGGCTTCGAACTACCTATGGGAGTTGTGAGTGCCCTTCCCGATCACCACCCCCGACAAACTCGTGAATTTATATTGCCAGATATCACGGTGGATGGTTGGCACCTAATATATATTTCCTCGGCCATGCTGGTTGTGTACAAGTGAATGGAATTCGCATTGCTGGTGCTTCTGGTATTTTCAAAGGAAATGACTTCCGGCGAGGTGAGCATTTATATATGTCAATGCGTCTGGTCGTTTACAAGGGCGTTCCAGGGCATTGGGAGACAATTCCATATGATAACAGTTCTATGCGAAGTATATATCACATAAGAGAATATAACGTCCGCCGGCTATCCCTCGTTCGTACATATTCCTAGTTCTCCGCTCATTTTTCTTATGTGTATTCCAGCTCTCATCGCCATCGATATTCCTTTCCCATGACTGGCCACAATCTATTGAGCAACACGGAGATCTTCAGGGTCTTCTCAGCCGCAAACCGTTCTTTCGCCAAGACATCGCGACAGGACAACTTGGATCTCCACCGCTCATGGGTCTTTTGAAGACTCTGAAACCGGACTGGTGGTTTTCTGCTCATCTACATGTTCGTTTCCAGGCGACAGTGATTCACAACGAAAACCTTCCTGGTTCATCACTGGCTCCTGGTCCAACAGCGGTGGTTCCCAACCCTGAAGAAATCGTGATCGATGACGACGATATCGAGAATGCCGAACCCGCTCCCGCAGTACAGTCGTCTGCCCCCCCACGAAACTCGGATGAGATCGTTTTGACCGACGAGGAAAATGACGTTGCCGTTCCACCACTACCACCGCCTCCCCCTTTAAAAACCAAATTTCTTGCTCTCGATAAATGTCTGCCCAAAAGACAGTTTCTCGAAGTGAGCATTCATTCGTCGTCTCCCTGTACCGTTCCTCACGAATGGATGTAGGTTGTCGACGTACCAGTCCCGGAAGGATTGCCTATTCTAAAACCAGAGCAAGGACAAGATCGACCTCGACCTCGGCTGACATATGATCCAGAATGGCTCGCCATCACCCGTGCCTTCCATCCCTTCTTGTCAAGGGACCTCGTGCAGCCAATATATCCTGACGAGGATGCGGCCCGACTAATGATCCGTAAGGAGCTCGAGTGGGTGAAAAGTAATGTGAAGAATGAAAACGACGACGCTGCTACCGGGATTAGAGAAGTTGGTGACTGCCAGCCTTTTGTGATGACGGCGCCTGGACCTGGACAGGAAGGCGATGCCAAATTCAAACAACGTGAGCTCGGACCCGCCCTTTTGATCCAGTCCCGGATTTAACGGCTTGAATATGATCTATTAGCACCTTGGTATACGAACCCACAAACGGAAGCGTTTTGCCGCATGCTAGAGCTTGAAAACAAGATCAACCCTCCGCCAGAGAAGGATAAGCCAGCGCCATCGCATGCCGATGCTTTCAGGAAGTCGTTCGGCTCGTAAAGATTTTCGTTTAGTGAGGGCCCTCAGCATCTGGTTTTGTCCTAGATCCTGTGATACTGAAATTGCCTTACTTATTTACCTATCTTGGTGATATCACACCGATCCTCGATTATTCAGTCGTGCCAATTAGATCAAAATCTTAATGCCGTCGCCATGGGTATCATGCAATGAATTCCAGAACCTCTGATGACAGCGCATTATATGCAACCATTTACAATTTATTGAAGGCATGCATTAACACTCAGATCAGTCAAAGTCATCAATTAGTAATATTATATGGTTCTAGATGACTTGTACGATTGTGTGCCTTGCTTGCACCGCTCATAACGTGATCCAGGAACGATCTGACGACTCCTCGACAATTGACCAGGACAAGTCTCCATGGTGCCTGATGATCTTTTATGATGCCGATTCTCCGAAGATTACTTGCCAAAAAGAGTTATCGTGATACTGTTTTGAGACGAGGCTTCGAAATCTGATGATGTGGGGAAATCAGACGTCTTTATCAGGCACAACGGTTGTAGAGATAAGGTCGGTGATCAACCTTTTTTCCTTCTAGGCAGATGGGATCATATCGTTATTGAGACTTCGTTACATCGAGAGCCTGCTTGGATAGCAATGTCAAGCACAGGCTTGCTAGTCAGGCAGTTACTTGCTGTTACTTACGGAACTTTCACTGCCTTACAGTGTTTTGCCCGGCGCCGTCAAGATATCGGTAGACTTGTATACATAGCCGCGGGCGAGGCGACTAATGTACCCATAACGAACTCCAACGGGCTCTGTGCGGACTTGAACAATTGTGTAGAATGCAAAATCCATCCAGATGTCGCTATATTGCAAGCGGTTGAAGCGGCATCCCTCTCGGCATCTTTCGGAGTAGCAAAAAAAAAATTGAGCGCTTGATCGGATCATCATGGGCTCGAGCGCCTTGGTGCGAATAATCGTCTGTCCTTGTCCAATGGTATTATGTTTGACATCCTTTGCCGTGCCATCGGGGGTGTTGAGGATGGTTTTTATAGTTCCGGGGTGACCAAAGTTGTCCGGAAAATGTTCCGCCGGGTGTTATTTCAAGGACTGTCGCCCGAAGCGCCCGGTTTGATATGCGGTGGCATCTCATATCATTTACTTGCAAGGTCATAAGACATAACAAACTAATGGATATTGACAAGAACAAGTGGAGCTTGCATGTCGTTGAATATTTGGAGAAAAATGAAATGATGATAGACGCCAGCGCTTGGTAAAGTTGCACTCATTTGAGCACTTCCTTTGTTAGTTGGCCGCCTTCCTCCCACGTATTGGTCCCGACCTGTCATTATCCTGTCACATTTATTACAGACGAAACAACTACGAAACATGACCACATATGCGTATGTATTGTTGTTCTTTTGAAAGGTTTTTTTTTTGTCTTTCCTTTTCTCCCAATTCGCCAGATGGCGAATTGAAAAACCGAGATCAAAACCTGTCATGACGTAACTTTTGCACGGAATTACCAATTGGCCTGATGCAGATCAGAGTTTGTGTTACTTATGAAAAGCAGAAACTCCGTGGTCCGTGCGTGTATCAGAAAATCCGGTTGAAACAATGTGACGTGCAGGCCTAGACCTTAGGCCATTGTTTGCACCGACTATAGAGTATGCCAAGATCAAACGTCACTTAAAGGGACGAGTTCAGTACGTTGTTGGTTATTCCGAAGTCGAGAATACAGGAACAGACGGGTCAACACAGCGTCGTCGGTGAGGACTGGTAGCGTTGTGGAGAGAGGTACCTTAGCAATCTGGACCGCGATTTGAAATTGGAGAAGACCAAATTGGAACAGGTTCACTGCCACCCAGGGCAACACCGAGGCTGATCTCTTCTGCCATCAATGTCTGCCTTCAACTCACAGTCAGATGTCCGTCAGAATCGCAGGCTTTGCCGATAGCCGATATGGGCAACACAGATGGGTGCTCTGAAAAAGGTGGGTCTGAATAAATGATGGCACGTGCGTGTTCCGGGGCGTTAAGGCGGAAGATGGAAGGACTCAGTAGCTCAGGATGATGCCGTGGTTATACCGAACATTGCTGGCTGAGCAGAAGAGCGAGGATTTGGATGGATGAACGCGCATACGACTAGAAAGACTATAAGAGGAGGGTTTCAGGATGGTTAAGCGACGAGCATGTGGGAAATGAGCCTTATCAAGACGAGATCAGACGATTTCGGCTCCGGCTTGAGAAAAGGTGCCTGAGCCGACAGACGGGTTGGGGAGTTAAAACTCCGCTGTGAAGTGTGCCTTAATTGAAGCTCATTGGCCAGGCACCTTCCAAGTTCTTTTCAACAACTTCATGCAGGACAGTAAAAAGGCTGATCTCCCGTCCAAGCGTTCTTCTCCATCCCCAGCTCTGGATTCCCCGACACACTCAAAGTCCCATCCCTCCCCTGTCGACCCTGCGTCCCCAGACTCTGCTGACATGGCTCTGGTGGCCCACAACAACCCTGCTTCCCTGCTGACCGGGCCCGCCGGCATTAACAAACGTTACCGCCCTGCCCCTGCCAAAACCTTCCAATGTAGAGGCTACGGCGAGTGTCGCATGGTATTCAGTCGAAGCGAACATCTCGCCAGGCACATCAGGCATGCTTAATTGTCTAAATTCATACCGTGCCTTGCGCTTATCCTTTTTGTAAAGGAAACATACTGGTGAACGTCCGTTCACCTGTCATTGCGGAAAGCAATTCTCGCGTCTTGACAACCTGCGCCAACATGCCCAGACTGTCCATGCTGACAAGCAAGAGCAGAACGAGCAGATGATGCGCGACCTCACCTCTCTGCATGCCACCATGGCGGCTGCCAATAAGACTGGCGCTCCCCGTGGCAAACGTGGTCAGGCAGTAACCTCTTCCAACTTGTCCTCGAATGAGTCGCAGGAGAACGAATCGCTAGATGGAGTCAAGCAGGAGGATATGGGTGATTCCTTTCGTGGCCGACCAGGAACTAGCACTGGATACGAGGGCGATCACAATGGAATCATTTATCAGGGCACCACATGGCACGTTCAAAGCTCCGACATGGACCGCGCCGCCTCTCGTCCCACTAACAACCATTCCTTTCGTGACCCCGGCCAGTCCTTTCTTGCCCCCCTTACGTCAACCTCATCAACGTCGCCATCTCAATCGCAGTCCTTTCTCGGCCTCTCCAACTCATTCAACTTCATCCCAGACTTCGCACGGGATAGTCGGCCGGGATCTAGCAATAGCCGTCCACCCACTGCAGGCGGGCCAGACGCGATTGCACGAACATTGCCACCCCTCTCTGCCGTCGTCTCCGCAGCACTCCCCACTTCATCATCCGGGTCATTCCCCGTCGCACCTCACTCAACGCAACACATACTTCCCATACCAGGGGCACTTGCCTTCCGACGACCATCCACGGCAAATCGCCCAGGCACAGCACCAGCATCATACTTCGCATCAAAATCTGCTTTCGCTGGATCTGGACTGGTCTCTCGCACAGAGCTATCAGTTTCAGGGTATGGACAACTGGGCACACCAACATCCACATCATCATATGGGTACGATGCAGAACCAACATCTCCAACAGGACCCTCATACGAATCACCATTTTCCTTCCACCCACCCACGGTCGCCGACCCATCATATTCCGCAACAACAACAACAGCAGCAGCTGGCGGGTCCCTCGCGTCTTCACCCCCAGTCAACCCTCGGAAACGACCTTACCCAGGATCAGATGGAGATGATGGGTCGCGTCGAGAGTCCGGCGGGATCCCACCCGACTACGAGTATGGCTCGGAGTCCAGACCTCAATCCAGACGCCTCTCCGTCATGGAACTCTGCAATGACACACATCCAGATGCAGGGACTCGAACACTACTATCGGCAGGCTCACGTCCGACCACCTCATCCGGACTCGCCGCATCCGCATCAACCCTCGCCATCGTCGATCGGGCATCACACACAAGCCCACAGCTACTCCCAGGAACTGCATCACCAACAGCAGGAACAAATGCGTCAACAGCAACAGGAACGTCAAGAGGCGGCACGCAGACACTCGGAGGAAGCGGAATATCTTCAGAGTCTTTTTCATCCTCAGCAGCCGCCGTCGCAGCAGCAGCAGCACCAATATTTCACAATTTCCGAGGATCATTCACATCGCCACCCCTATCAGATGCATCATCCAGTCCACGATCAGCCACCTCTTCATTCACCGCCAGCCATCGATCAGGGATACGCCCAAGCCCACCATCCCCAGATACTACGGGAGCAACGTTATCTCGTCGAGGAGCAGGAGCCGAGTCCCACCGTGACCAAGTACGGGTCTCCGTCGCTTCTCCACACTCCCCCGCTGCTCTTGGAATGAGGGTATAGCTACTAAGTGGCTGTTAGGCTTTTGACGGGCTTATTTTGGACTCTTTTCGAATTTTTTTTTTTTGTTTTATTTTGGGACTTTGGTAGGCGTGTGCCGCGTTACAAAAAGTTGCGATCATCTCGTCACGCATCGGAATCTTCTATAGTAAATATTCATATCCTATCTCCGCCTTATATCCAGATCTTCCAGCGGTGTTGTGCTCCGTCGATGTTCTTGGTGCCCCGTAATGTACTTGTTCTTATGCGATAATCAAACAAATAACCTTGAAT
>KN833034.1:39768-58967 GCA_000827315.1 Piloderma croceum F 1598 | reverse complement strand
AGTTATCTGAGGTCGGAAAGAAACCCAAAGGTGCTCTGTCCCAAAATGAAACCATCAAGGGCGGCTGTAAGTGTAATCAACCATATTTTGTGCTGATTTATTTAATTGGCTACTTCTCAGACGAAGATTACATTTTGCGAACACCCCACAAGAAGACATATCGACCAGATGATAATATGCGCCGCATGATTACCGACTATTTTCGAGAGATCACTCAAGCCAACCGCAACACTATCAAGGCTCGTCTTCCTGATAACATGCCGTTATGGGGTAAATTCTGTATAGCACATGGCGGTGATAGTGTCAGATGCACTATGGCTACTAGCAGGAAGAGAAGTGAACGGAACATGTCATTCGTGAGGGTAAGTGGCCATACACATAAGATTTGTGATTGTATAATTGATTGGTATTCAGTTTGAGCTCATTGTATTTGACGAACCAAAGGTGCTTTACGGTCGAGTTGAAAAGGTAATTGAATGCCAACTTCCAGATGATCCCGTTTTTGGTGTGTTTAGGGGAAATTTGTGTCTGCTCGTGCATATCACTCCATGCAAGACAGATGGCAAGGACGCCACGCAAGAGCTTACTTTTTATCGCACAGAGACAGCACCAATTATAACTGACTTGGCTACCATTCGGGCCGTCATCGGACGAGTGCAGACTACTGGGGGACCAAGTACGCAGCAACACTGGGGTATCATTGACAGAAGCAGTGCTTTGACGAGAACTACTTTCGAGGAGAGAGATTCATTATCTGATGAGGATGATGATGACTTGGATTAGTTCAATTTTCAGATAGCTTCATATTTATCTTAACAATTCCCAAACAGCGCCAGAGACCATAATAGACACTTACGGGGCCTCGGGAGACTTTTTAAAAATGGATAATGAAAATAATTGAGAGGCAAATATTGTTATATTGTATCAATTATTTTACATGGCAGCAAATTAATTGAGAAATTCAATGATTCAGGCGTTTAATTGAATAATTCACTGAAAAGAATGGAATCTACTTCCCGCAGTGATGTTCTCCGCTAAGTAAGTACCGGAGTGGAGTTCTCTTTGGGTTCGGCTCAAACGGATACAGTTCAGTTGCTTATCCGGATAAGCTCAAACCATGTCAGTCCCTACATACAGTTACTTGAATTTTCACTTTTACAGAGTGTCACAGTTAACCCTGAATTGAGCATCCGAAGTGTTTCGTAATGTATCACAACCGGCCATGAAGACCACTAAATAGCAGGTCAGAGGTTTTTATGGGCCTGCCGGCGCCCCCGTTTGGTAGGTAAAAAGTGAGCCTATTTAGGTCTCAACACACAAATATTACACCAATGAAGTTGGTCCGGTATCGTTCACGGCCATCACGCGTCACACCCTGTGAACCTAAGGTCGTAATGGTACAGTAGTCCTTTGTTTTGACCAATACGCCAAAATACATATAGAACAAATCTCCGAATCTTACTGCACAACGCCAATCGGTGACAAGGCCATACACGAACCGACCTAACTAAACGCCGCCCGAGGCACTCCTTATTGACAAGTTCATTCTAATTAAATCTCCATTGTGTTCCTCTTTGCCACTGCTGGATATTTCCTGGACAATTACCATTGGTGGGCTTTCAGACAAGCCTCTCTGCTCAAAAGAACTGCTTCCCTTCCTCGGACCCTCGATTGTTCTTCGTACTCTGAAATAACGTCTTTGCGAACCTGCGATATGTCCGCGTTGGACGCGGAAGATTTGTATATCCTTTGGAGACCAGGCAACAGTGCAAAGACATCAAGAACACCGTGATTGAAGCCTTCTCCACGATCTTATTACAAACGGTAAGACTTGGCTCCGAGCAGCAGGCTGTATTCTGTCAAAAGAAAGGGCTTACACGTTGTCATAGTATGTGCCGCATCTCCAGCTAGGGTGATTCTCCCATCGAAACTATCACAACGATCGCAGGGTGGACACCAGTCTTCTACTTTGATCCTCCTGATCGGGGAATGATCAGACGGCAACATATCGTAAAATATGGATTTGAGTCTCGGATCAAAATTTGCTGATCTTTCTCTCATTATCACGATTCGTTCGGCGTCAGTCGACGGGACTTCACCGTCGTCTACGGTATATAGCCACGACAAGCCAACCTGAACCCTCCAAATTTGCTCTTCCACAGGCCGTGATATCGTACCGTTCGTCTCTGGGCTATCTATTGCAGAAAACGCCACGTATGTCGACGATTCATGGTGGCACCCATGAATGAGCACAGGATGAATCTCAAGTAGAGACTCGATGATGGGGGATTTGGTAACTTCTAGAGAAGTCCCTAGAAAGTTCACGGGAAGCGAGTTGCGCGCTAACGCATCGGATGGACAAATGAACGTGCGGACCGTCGATGAGGCTCCATCGATACCCACCAACAGGAGACCTTCATAAGAGGATCCATCGTTGAAGAATGCCTTTACTCCAGCGGCAGTGGGAGCCACCGAAGTAAGCAGCTTGTTCCATAACACTTCTTTTTCTATGTCCTCCTCTAATAGAAGCTGCCGGAGTCTATCTCTAGAAACCCTTTTGCGTTTTGCAGGTGGCATTCGCCATTTAACATCGCAATTCGAGAGATCCAAGAAGGGGAAATCACCAGCATCCTCGTCACCTGAGTTGACTTTTGTAGAGTCAAGACGCGCATTCAGAGACTCGGGAAGCAGCGACTGAAATTCTGATAAAGCAGTGTGGATTGTGAGGGCCCATCCTTGTGTGCGGACCTTCGACGACGAGTCGCGTTCGAAGATGAGGAAGGGTATAGAGTTCTGACGGTAATAGATCGTGAACCTGGCACCAAAGGATACCAGCTATTTTTATTACCTTTTTCAAGGTCTGTGCCAGCGTCAATCCCACCATGCCAGCACCGATGATCAAAACTGGACATTGCTGCAGTGATTGGGGTTTGGTTATGAATGACTCCATGGTTCCTCTCTGACAAGTTGGACTTTTGCAATCGCTGTGGTTTAGCTCTCGATCTTCTCGGCAATATATCTTGCAGCTGTGACCCGAGTTTACTCGGATCCATTGGTAGCTATGTGAATGGGCTCAATAGCATGTACTGAATCTTCGTCGGGCTAAGTCGGAAATGCCAGAGGAACAACTTCCTCCAATACGCCTCAACTGTTTACAAAGCCGACCTGGATTTTACTGTGGAAAACCTTTGAAGGCACGGCAATCATGTCATAATTACCGATGTGAGATAAATATTTTATTTCACATCTGAAGCATTGAGCCAAGGCAGTTCATAACCACTGCATTTGCCCCGGATGCAATTTCGTTTAGTCAAATTGCAATTCTGCAGAGTTTCGGAAAGAACAAGCCCGGCATCAATGTGTAGCTAAAATGATTCAGGATTGATGCATAGTATAATTTACGGGCGATAATGGATTTGGCAGATGTGCCAGATGTACCATACGAGAAGGCCTTCGATGGAAAAATCTGCAAATCTGCAAATGGAACCCTGCCGTAGTTTGACGCAACATTGGTGATCATTGGTCCTAGAATCACCAATCTACATTGTGCTTTGATGACGGTCCGCTGACCCGGTGATAGCAATTACACCAGTCGGCCGTGTCGGGCAGCATCGAGGAGAGCCAAGTCGTTCCAAAGCTTTCTCCAACCTGCGGGACTGGGTTAGAAATTGTGAAAAACCATATGCAGCCATATCAATAATCACATGGCACCGTAGCAAGCCAAGAAAAGGTAGTATCAGTGGATATGGGAATGTGGTAGGTTGACATCTTGAAAGAGGCTGAAACGCACAGGCTGCAGCTCTATGTCCTGCTCAGCTAGAGCACGCAAAGATTTTCGACTATTTAGACTAAATTAGAGAGAATACAGTCAGTCTAACGAACGCACAGTGCGTGAGATGTTCTAGACGCACGCTGCTAACAGAGAGTTCACGTAGACTGCTCAAGATATTGATCAGTGGGGGTAATGGAAACATAACGTCAAACCCATACTCTTTCCATGCACGAAATAAATAGCAATATAGATCATATTTGATGGCATTGCTAGATACTGTGCCACGCGACCTCTCGAACATCAGCTGAGAAAAATGGTGAAAGAGTGCGGGAACAAACCACCACGACATAGAGTGTTTCAAGTACGCTGGCGGGTAGGCTCTTTCACTTCAATTTTAAGGTATATGGTAGCTCTTACGTACCTGGTGAAGAGACCGGTTGTTAAAGCGTAGTGCATGAGTATTTTGACTAATGAGCTGAATCTGTAAGTATTTATGGAAGTGTCAGATAACATGAACAGGCCGGGAAATTTTATCCACGAACCGTTGCGTCAGGTCAGACGGGCAGTGAGAATACAGAATATGGCACATCGCACCAGCGATTGTGAGGTCAATGACAGCCCGTAAACTGCCGAGCATGCCGACAAGCCACTATGATGTATGTCCTCAGGCAACAAAATAGGAACCAGGACAGAGTGAATCTCACCTGCATTCTTGTGGCACTTACAAAGTCTGGCAACTTGTAGCTTTGAAAGGCGGAAAAGATGGTTTAATTCGAATATACAGGAGAAAAAAAGTGAGCTTACCATTTCACAATGTAGACTAAGCAAAAGGATGGATAGTTAATAGTTCTCTGTTGTGAAATGGCGACACTCTACCAATGAAAATAACTACCGATAGCAGGCCATTCAGTCAATCCAGGTGTAACACAACACTGATTCAACTTACAGAAGCTAAAGGTCAGTGGAATGAGCTTCGTGACATGTCATTAATTGCTACGAAGCAAATTATCTTTGTAGCAACTCACCAACAATAGAATTCTCCTTCTCCTGGCATCTACTGGAAGAATATCAATGGCGTTCAGAAATTTCACTTTCGGACAAGTACTCACGGATGCATATTCGTGAAATAAAAAAACTTCACAAAAGGCGTGGGCGTAGTCAAGACGATGTTTGCGAGCAATAAGGTAGGAATTATGTGCTTACCATTCTACAATCATGGCACATATTTCCTATTGGGACCCAGAAATCAGTATTTGCCACTACCGCGGCACTAGCAGTTGCCGCACACATACCGTTGGTGCGACCTGGCCCTGCAAGGTTACCAAAAAGTCAGCGGGAGGCTACAGAAGAACGGTGTGGTTTTACAATCAAACTCCTAGCATGTGTGATTAGTCCTGAGAGGTGAACGCGAGAGTCATATATGATAAGGCCTACCAGTTCGCCTGGTAAGCAGCTTCCGTGTCCTTAGTATACCGCAAGACAATCAGATAATACCAAAACGCCTGCGTTAGCAAGGCTTGCTGGGCTGTATCCAACTTGCTCCACTATTGTCAGACTGTTTACTAGACTCACCCAATACACTTACCAGCCAGATGAACGCAACCTAGCATATTGATGATAAACAAACACTGAACAACTGCCGAAAATCTTACTCACAAGGAGCTTGAAAGACCGCCTATCAGCCGGAAAAAAGCGATAGTACTGAATGGTTTGACAGCACGTCACACCATACAACCTGCAGTAGACCCATTATTCTCTCGTAAATCTGTGAGGTGCACCGAACTCACATAAGAGACACAGTGAAACCATTAAGCATCGCACCGAACGTAAGGTGTATGCCGGGTGCCTCAACCATGGCCGTTAGCACTGACGATGATTGTTCCAGGGAAAAGAAAACTATCATCACATACACATGTGGACACGGCATCTTCGTTTGATATTCGTATTGAGCCCGGTGGTGGTAGGTAGGTGGGTTTATTTGTGGGTTTAGTTCTCCTGTTTGGGGCACCCTGTCCCCTTCTTCAGACCCAAGACAAAGGCAGAGGGTAAACCGGTATTTGAGGTCAACGAGGATGCTCAACCTAGTTATTTCTCTTCCTTGGACGTCTGTTAACCGATAACGTTTATCAAGTATCAAAATCGGTTCCTATAATAGGTGATAATACTTATCGGTATTCCGTCTTCAGATAGGCCGAATTTTTCATCCGAGTGCGGTAGTAATGGCGAATATATATATCTTCGGAGTGAGGACAATCTAGGGCTTCGATCTGATTTCGGAGGATGGCGTATAACTTCCGTAGCCGCATGATTTTTCTAACACATGTAACGCCCCTACCCCCAGCAAGTCAAGGAACCGACGATCGTACAGAAAGGTTACGAAGATCAGCTAGCTGAATGCGGGACTACGCACAATGCAGACACTCAGAGTACGTAGAAAGCCGGTTCAGCTTAACTGCCAGGGCGCAATATGTATGTTCTGGAAATGGGATGGCATACCTTGAGCGCATTTAAAAACTAACAGCGTACTTACCTCGAACTTTCAAGCAGCTAGATTGAGAGACTGCATCGCAATGGACACATTAAGAACAATGCTAATAATCATGAGTAGTTCCAGTTCCACCAGTGCATTGTCGAGAAAAATGGCAGGTCTAAGCAGGTACCCAACGAGCCTGCTTAAGTGCAGCATCAGGAACCTGCACAAGAAGTAAGCCCAAATTATGCATTGTCTACCAGAGCACGTGCGCACAGTCGCGATTTCGCGGGAAGTAAGTCTAAGGTCGAGGGGTAGGTAGTCACCAGTGCGAAGACGAGCGTGATTGCATTTTGAGATTGAGTGTTATGGTGGACCAAAGCCAAGACAAATGAATGAGCTTAGATCTATGCCTGAGATAGTCACAGTGGAGGCGTCATCTGATGACGCGGTCTATCAACAAAACTAATAGTCAATATGAGAACCATGTTCAGGCATATTCTGTTATCTATGGCATCATCTTGTTCCTGTAGACGCATCTCTGCAATATAATTGGAAGGAATCGATAGCTCAGTGACTCTGACGATCATGATGATGATCAAGTTCCTGAAGGGTTTGTTTGGTTCCCAAAGCTATGCATTGGTAAATAAATTACGTTATCAAGTACTATTCTTGAGCAAGTTGTGTTAGCATTGCAGTACCGGTCCTCTTTGCTCGCTCGTAATCGCAGTCGGTCATGTCAATGTGTTGTTTTGCGCTATCACTCACTCGCTCACAAATCTAGAGTAAAAAACTCTTCACGCGGTTGGGTCCGGCTAACGTTGAAGGACGTCGATTCAATGTCTCATAGTCAGCATGGCTTGGAAGACGCGGGTGCAACCGTCAAATCCATTGGCATTCTCCCAAACGAAATCCTTGCTTACATCTTCACTATCGGTGCTAGGAGTAGGCCCGGTCCATATGATGAGCTCCCCTTCCCTCTTCTGGTTTCTTGCATCACACGAAGTTGGAGAGATGTTGCAATCAACTCTCCTTCTGTATGGAGTAACCTCATTTTTACAACCAGCGTGCACTCGGATCGTTGGTGCGCAGCGCTATGGCTGCCTAGATCGGGGGCACATCCATTGGACATCACGATCGACTTGCTAGGTCGTGCAAAGGAACGCATCATGAATCTCATCATTCCTCACGTCGCGCGTTGGCGTCGATTCTCCGTAAAGGCGTGGGATCGTGGGGATCTTGAAGTTGTATTATTACCTCTGCGAACTGCATCTGCCCCACTCCTTCAGCATGTCGAATTTCGTTGTCTCGTGGATGAAGACGCCGAATCTTGGCAACCTCACGAACACTGTCTTACTCTAGACACCACCCTTTTGAGGTCTGTTAGGCTCCGCGGGTTGTGCATGGAATGCGCACCTCCCCATATCGGCCTCACTGCCATTCAACTCGACTCGCACCAAACTTTCCTAACTTACAACCAAATCTCCGATCTCCTTTCTGCTTCCCCAGGTTTGAAGACTCTTATGCTACGTTGGAGTCGCGTTGACCTTCCAGATGATACAAACTTACCTGTCATCAAGCTCCCTTCCCTGCGATCCCTTGCGATGAATTTCCGAGCTTGCGAGAACTCATTTGTGTATCTATTCGCACTTCTTTCCATGCCAGCCCTCGAGAGCCTGGAGTTGATTGGCATGAGTCACACCCATACAGACGACTTTACCGCCTACTGCATGACGCATTCCGTGTCACCCAAGTACCCGAATCTGCGGAAATTGAAGCTCTTCTCATGCGGGGGAGCTGCTAGTGACGGTGTCACCTTCGACGAGCATATGATGGATAATTTTCTGGCAATTTTTCCTACCATCACGTCCCTCTATCGAGTAGAGAGCAAGACGAGGTTTATCACACCTCCGCATTTTTCACTCCTCAAGGAAATTACATTTAGCGCCATTCTGCCCGAACAAATTGATTGGGTTCGTGATGAGGTCCAGACGCGGCATTCCAATGCACAACCACTCTCGCGCATCCGCGTTTCTCGATACACGTACTCGTTGAATGTACACGTATGGTCCCGCTTGCGCGATCTTGTGGAAGTGGTCGAGCTGGATGATGACTCGGACTCGCTTCGTTATACTGGAGAGTCCGATGATGAGATGGGCGATGATTTTGGCGGGGAGGACCCTTTAGCTGGCTACGATGATTGGAGCGACGGGAGCATTGAGGACTGGGAGGATGATTATGAAGATGAGATCGAAGAGGATGCTTGGAACTCGGATGATTGAGGTGACGGTTTTACTTGCCTTGATGGTGTCGATCTGATTTATAAATGTTCGTCCTCAGACAGTGAAATGGAACTTTCAAGTTCGTATATGGTTTCTAGGTGGTCGATTGTGCGTTTCGGTTGCGACTGTAGTATCCATGTAGGAAGCTTTGAACGCGGGTGTGGGCGTGGTGGAACCTGTTGATATTGCCGTCAAGGGGATTGCTGCGTAGATTACTAGATATATGGATTGATTTGTGAATGTAGCCCGACATGATGTTTGTTATTCTTGAAAACTTGTATTGTTAATAGCAACTTTGGAATAACTTTGGGCTTTGCATCAGATGGACTTTTTTTCGTGTTTGAATCTATGTTACTGTATCGTCAATGCAACGAATCGAGGAAGTGGAGTCTCTGCACGCCGTGTTAATGACATCACGCAGAGGCGCAAAACGACAGCGTGGCGGACTTATTTCGTACTGAGATCTGAACGAAGTCGATGTTTCCGCTATCAATGCCCGTCGTTCTTTCTAGCTTCATCCGACCATTCAGTGGTCAGACCGGGATGGAAACCGTTTTCCTGATGAGGTGCCAATAACGATCCAGGCTGAACTATAGCAATCTGCTTATCTAAACTTCGTATCTATGGTGCCGTTTATCTAGACACCACCAAATGTGTTTAGTGGCTGTGCTGCACAGCCACAACGGCGAAATCGGTATCGGTTTATTTTCTTTTTCATTTTTTCATTTGTGTGATTTAAGCCCGTGATATATTCTACTACTTATCTAAAACATGCCTTAAAAGTCTAAAACTTTCCAACAGAAGGCAGCAAGCATCGCAAAGGCCTGTGCTTCTCATTACCCTTCTCCTGTATTGGTCCCTGACCCTGAGATGAATAATACAACAACACCCAAAATGCCGCCAAGTCCGGGTCTTGAGATAATAACAGACCTAAATAATGATGAGGAAATTACTTTGGAAGGCTCACCAATGGGATTGGAAGGAAGCTGGGACCATTTGAACCTCTCTGAAGTGAAAATTGACCAATATTTTGAGTTTGAGGATGAGGATGAGTATGGACATGTCAGGGAAGGGGAAGAACTGGAGGATATATATGAGGATGGTGAATTGTCAGAGCTGGAGAGAGAGGAATTGGAGAAAAGTCTGAAGTTGGTGATGGAAGATGAGATGGAAAGGATGGAGCAGAGAAAGAGGACACACCTTATGAGAACAGGGATGGGAAGAGTACAAAAGATGCACAGTTTGATGTAAAGAAGTATGGCTCACGGCAGTATACCTCACACCATAAAGCCTTGGAGAGTGGCACGAAGGTTTCGACTAATTAGGCGGTGTATCTCCTTATTTGATATTTAGGCGCCCATCGGCGAAATCCATGGTGACCTTGAATTTATAACTCCCCCAATTTTGACCTAATCAAAAATCTGTCTGACAGTTTTGTTCATACTATTAATAGGATCATTTTTACCAGAGGGATAAGAAAAAGGGCCAAAATTGGCCTTCCTATTTTGGCTATACACTTTTGGTGGTGTCTAGAAGAATGGCACCATACTCAAAAAAAAAAAAAGGAAGGCACTGGAAGTGCAATTCAATTAGTAAATATGACACTTTTAAGCTATGCAGCCATACGATGTGGCCGTCATGTTTGCTTGGTGCTAATTATCGTTCACGTCAGTATCGCCATCATCAACAATAGAACGTTCAATAAATCTAACAGTTATAGAAAACGAGAAGTGGAGATTGTATTGAGACCCAGACACATTATTTTGAGATCCTTGGACATCACTGATCATGCTTGATCTAGCATCCACTGTATAGTTCTACACCCAGCTGAGATGTCGGAAGTTGTACGGGGATAAAGATGGTGAACATACCTCATGACTTGAAGGATCTCGTTTGCGCCGGCGACGCATAATAGCTGCAAGTATAGTAGCCCAAAGATAAACGAATGGGGGGAGTGATTGTGCACTGATTGCACGCTGCCATTTAAATGGTAGAATGTGGACAGCATGTCAAATTTTCAAACCCCGTCTGCAAATGATGTATGTTTTCAATAGCAATGACAAACCCAGATCAGATCCTGGAGATCGAATATAAGGAAAGGATACTATGAGGAAAGGATCTAAGTACAAGGAAAGGGTCCTCACAGAATACCGGACAATACATAACATCCCGACTTGATCAGGTGAGATCCGAACTCTCCTGTGACTGCATATTTGTCTCATGGTATTGCATTCCAGTGCACAAGCCCTCGGAGTCCACCCTTAACCAGCGCACAATACACTTCTAGCATATGGGTGATGTCAGAAGACCATGGCCAATGGTCGCATTACTGGTGTACTTCATGCAGACGTCGCGGTTGACAAGTTTAGCATGCGATAAGACACCAGTCACGATGCCACTATGTACTGGCTATAGACTCGTTACATGCACGTGCAGTAGCCTCTGTTTGCCATTTCAGGCGATATGCATTTCCTGCAGCTGGCCTCTCACCAATGCAATGTGAGGGGCAGTTCCGTGGTCGAAACTCTCACTCTCAAAGCCGATGATGGTGGCATTCTAGCACATGATGCCCCTGGTCAACGTTCACCTTGTCTCACCCCCTCCGAGCCCCTCCGGGACCGTTTCAGAAGATTTTTGGCTCATCCCACCTCTGCGCATGGTCGATCTAATTGATGATTGTTATACAATATCCGGGTATCTGCGCCTTTCTTTTGGGAACTTTCCAATGCCCTCACAACATATTCCTCACTCCTTACTATGCCATCCTTGCATTTCCGTAGCGATACCTCCGCCCCCACTTGCGCAGGATCGTCACCCGTGAGAACAGCACCCGCACCACCCGTACAAATAGCTCCTACAGCTAATTCTTCTACTGTGCCTGCACCACTGCAAGAGTACGGACGCTTTCTGAAGCCGAGCCATTTTCAGCACCATCTCCTCCCACTGCCCGACAAAGCATGTCCGACAAGTGCATTATATGCGATGAGCCATAAAATTACAGAGGGAGTCATGCAATGGTGGATGTCCGCATTCCATATTCTGGTACTGACCGCGACAATAATGAGTGCTTGACACAATGAGAGGAGCAGGAGGTCCAGGCGGTTTGTTCGCTTTTGTTTCTACGTCTGTCCCGCAAGCTCTCAATGGGCGATATCTGTTTTTGCTCTCTTCCTCTGTAGTCTGGGCTCAGACAAATCCGACTACCACGAAACTCGTGCCACAGAGCGGTAAGAGGAGTCTTTGAGATAAGAAACGGGGTTTGACTCTGAAAAGGCTTTGAGCACATAAAGATATTCCCTGCACCTGGAAAAGGGTGGCCATTCTTTCTCAAAAACTTGATATGTCATTGGCTGATATCGCGTTTTTGTTTCAGCGTCATGGTCAACTATCTCAATTTATACGGACATGCCGGAGGTTCCTTTAAGCCGCAGTTAGTGTGATCTATCTGTGCGAAAGCTCTCATCAATCTGATTTGTACTTTTTACCAGGCATTTCGTCAGACCAAGTTCGTATCCATCTCGTATCATGCCGGGTGGACCAATACGCACTCCCCTGCTTCTACTTGTCGCAGTCTCCTACGGTACGAAGGATTTTTGAAACTTTCGGCAGCCCAAAATATTGACAGCCAACTTTGATGTCTGACAGTATATTTGGTTTGCTGATTTTCTGATACACCATGTTGCCTTAAAAGAATACATGTCGTTCGCATCATCGGATTTTTCATGAACCATGTTGACGAGTCTCCCAAATGATAACTTATGTAAGTTCCCTCATGGAATTATCTCCTATTCTCCACTGATCCTTGTCATAGGTGTGAATCGGGTGACCGTGCTCAAGCCACTTGGTTGTGCTCAGTTTAATGACATGTCACGCCACTGCACAGCAAGACTTTGGGACGCTGTATAATACATACTTCAGAAGTGCGAGGCTCAATGTCACCGCTCAGTAAATCCCTACACACAAATATGTGCAAATGGGTGCAGTTTCATAGTAGTGCACACATCACACGTTTGTAAAAGATATCGGGTGGAACGCAATCTTGCTAGTTGTACCGGTTTATCAGTGGAGTAAAGGATGGATCTGAGACTCACTCTTGATCCTGGTACGAAAAAAAGGGTCGTGCTACAGTACCTATACCCAGTTGAGCATGGGTATCGCCCAGAATACCGTTTACGGATTCCAGAGGCATGTCGAATGGATGAGGGAACGGAAAACTTTTTTGGCGCCAGCTCACGTGTTTGGTTTATTCTCAGCGTTGAATTGTCAACTTGTTACTTGTCGCAATTACACAGCTTGTCAGTTTATCAGTTCTACTTGGGGTTTTTTGAGGTCAAACCGGCTGCTGAAGCCTTTTCATTTCAGTTCGGGTAAATTCTGCACATTTGTTAAGGTGTTATAAGTTGCTGACTCCCCGACTTCATAGGCACTTGACTCAGAGTCATGATGTCTGACCCGACGATCGATGATGCCATCGCAGCTACCGAAGCCACTCTTTACAACCTGGAGGTGACAAAAGTCGATCTTCTGCTTTGATACGAGGAATGCTGCCATTCATTGTCCCTGGCACAAGCACAACTCGGCGAGCTCAGGAACCGCAAAGCGCCCATATCGAAACTTGCAACGGAGACATTGGCAATGATCTTTGAAGCAGGTTTGGATGACAATTTTGGCTTAGATGAAGAAATCTTGCATCATGGGCTCCCGTTTTCCGTACTAGTATCGCAAATTTGCGGTACCTGGCGAAGAACTGCAATCAGTCATGCCTTACTATGGAACATCATTCAAATAAATATCTCGAAGCCACAACACCTCTCTCGTTTGTATGTGGAGAGATCAAAGTCATGCGCCATCGACATTCAGCTGACTTGCGACCATGCTCTGTCCACGTTTGATCCATCAATCCTCCATCTTCATCGTTGCCGCCGGATGCATATCAGCTGCACCTTTTATCGATCTGCATTCCAGATTCTCATATCTTTACAAAATAAAACAGCACCCCAACTCACATTGCTTCAATTCCACGTGTGGTCGGATCCTGATCATGATCCGGAAGGGGAAATGGATGAAGTGGTACACTTCCTGCAAGGCGGTGCCCCGAAACTAACTTCAGTTGATTTACAATCCATCTGCATCCGTTCTTGTTGGCCTCCCCTTAATGCAATCCTCCACTTGTCAGTGTATAGCCGCTCTTCGAATATGGAACTTTTGTGTTGCGAATTCCGTGAAGTCCTCGCCGTTGCTGCATCTTCCATTACAAATCTGGTGCTCGACGGGGTTCTCATCAAATTCACGGACAATGACAATTTTTTGCAGATTCTGCTGCCAAATTTACTCCACCTCCGTTTTGGTTATCCAGATTACTTTCATGAGGCCGAGGATGAAGCCGACTATGTCGCACGGCTAGCGGCGATCTTGGTTGCTCCCCAAGTACAAAGTTTGCACGTAAACTCCGTTGAAAGGCCTCAAGATGTTTGTCACATCTTACAATCTTTGCTACCGCGCAGAGGCACCAACACTACATTACAATCACTTTGCCTCCAACATGTTACTCTCGACATCCCCACCTGTGACTTGCTTTCGGCGTGCATTAACATTAAAGAAATTTTCATCAATCCCTCCAAACCCGGGAATGTCAACTGCGTCCTGCATTTTATGCTCAACTTTAAGCGAGGGTCACAATCATATAATCCTTCCCTCCTTTGGCCTCACCTACTCACGCTGGCCATTGGAGTTTTTGACGAGGAGTTGCTCCGCACCATCGTCCAGTCCCGGAAGGCAGCCGGCTATCCGCTTACCAACCTTTGCCTCCCCTACTACTGTGGCAATACACATTGGTACCAGGAACATGTTGATGAGGTTGGAAATTGGGATTTATGGCATAATGTGAAGTTGCAGTGGTGGAAACATTTTGGAAGTTTCACGGTTTTCTGACTCGGTGCAAACTCGTTTGCCCAACTGCTGTCCAACACTGATTGAGTTGGGACTATCAATTTGTCTTGCAACTCCTGCCAACTTGCTTCTCAACTTCACTCATGTTAGTCATATATACACCCAGACAAGAATTCATGAAATGATCATGTTTTGGGTGCTCACAGTTGGTGACCCCGACTTGTCCTTCAACTCAGTCAGAGTTGGACCCGTGTTTTAACCTTGAGTTCAGATGGAGTTGAACTGTGAAACACCCTATTGGTTCAACTTCTCTCAACTTTTTAAATCATAACTCAATGACCTGCAGCATTGGAGCTTTTCTAGGATATATTATTATGTAATGGCATCTGGAAGGTCACTCCAAGTGAAAGTGGGTGACTTTTAATTCATTTTTGTGCTGAAATAAATGTAATCTGGGATCATGATGCACTCAGTTGTGCTAAACCTCGTACTCCAATTATGATTACAGCTGATTCAGAAAACTGCTCAAGTGTTATGTCTGCATCAGCACATCCAACTGATCATGGTATGTGTTTGGGATTTTACTCTTACAAGACACTTACAGAGAGACCACAATGACAAGCTGTTTGAGCCTGTTCTTGACAGTTTCTTGCAATGATGGTCGCCAGTAGCTCAGGTCAAATTTTACCATCCTGTAGACATAAAATAATTAGGTGTCCCCTGATTGCTGCCTGCTGTCATTATAACTACTGCATTTTCATTGCCACATAATACGTGGTTCTAACGAGACCAAATAGACATTCCCTTGAGAAAAAAATGGATGTGGGATATCTGCCAAATTGTCCAATATAGAGCATATTGCCAGGTTACCGCCCCACGTGTGCTCAATGCGGTGACCCCGCACCGGTAACCCCCCTAAAAGGGATGGTGAGGTCACCGCACCAGTATATGATTGTGGTCAGGGTAACATCAGCAAAACCTGTTTTGGGTGCCATAGAATGTAGGCATCACTGTAAATAGCTGTAGATCTCCCCAGCTCTATCTAGTCCTACATAGAAAGCCAGACATACTGTCAAGGATACCATAGAATACCTGTCAACACATTGCTAAGTCCCTTCAGGACCATCCTAAAGTCATTCCCAATGAGGCAGTCTATGCCAGCTCATCACTTTCTTCCCCACCACTACCATCAATCACATCAACAACAATTTCACAGTCACTCACAACAGTATCTGCACATGGCCTCAGCATGAGTGATGTCCATCTCAACGGGACCTCCACTGACCTCTACACTGGTGCCAAAATTATCTTGATTCTCCTCTGTCAAGATGGATCACATTTGATGTGTATTCTCCCCACCAGGTACTATTTGTTTCTTCCTTTTGTTTTTGTTGGTCTATTTGTGCTGATGATGCACAACTTTAGTTTGTATATCACCAGCACTAATGGATACTTGAACTGGAGCATATGCATGCTCTTGGCGTCTGATGTGACACCCTGTTATGTTGAGGATGCAGCCAATAGTACATCACTCATTATTTTTTGTTTCAATGTTATGCTAATCATCATTATCCAGGCATATCTAACCAAAATACAACTTCAAAAACCTCCACACCATCGTCTAAACCATTGTCTACCTACAACATTAACCGTGTCATCAATATGAATTATCCCAAAGTGTGCTGGCTGAACTCCCATCATCACTTGTGATTCAAAGGCTCACAAATAAGTATGTTCATGGACATCTTGCATCAAGTATTGGGGCCTAGCACAACAGAGCATGTAGTGTTCACCATGGAGGATTTCTTCCTATTTGCACCTATCCATCTATGTAACAACTAGTTTACTTTCAATATATTGAATGTTTCCCAATCCACAGAACGAGTCTAATTAGATACTAATAACACAGGGAAAAGGGGAATAATATTAGTAGCACCTTGGATATGCAATCTATGGAGCCTCTACACAGAACTGGGCCAATCTATGGCATGCTGTGGACATCTATGCAGATGCTCAGTGATTCTATGAAGATCTATGCAGAAGCCACACCAATATAGGTAGCACTCATCAGGAAATTGGTGCATCATTGGTATGACCAGATAGATTTGATAGCACCAAATCTGGCTGATGCCACATGGTATCTTTAAATATAGAATTAGCATAGGTAGAAATTATGACAAAAGACTTGCTAACCTATATCAGTTGTTATCATTTAGACATTGCAAGATCATCTTTGGCAATTCTGACATGAATTTGATTAAACTTTATCAGTGCTGTGCCATACTTGGAAGTATCTTAAAATTATTTATATTCGGCTTGCATTTGGATGTCTAGATGGTAGTACTTAGCAAGTTGTCGCCATTTTGGTAAAGACTGCTATGGAGACAAGCACACACATTCAGCCAGCACCCGTCACCTGAACAAAATACAATAATTTGGTTGTGCCCTCTCAATTCTCACATGGTATATTGTGAGATTTCCTGAGAATTAAGTAATAAGTGACCTAAAATTAAGATTGAGTAAGTTAATTAAGATAAGACAAAAATAAGTAACTTAAGATAAATTGAGTCAGATAAGATGAGAGCAGATAGAGATAAAAGAATCAGCCTGTGTAATAAGGAATCATTTTTTTTGTTTTTGAGAATGACCCATCAGTCTGATGCAGTCAGATATTGAATTGCAATTGAATACCAGAATTGGTGATCCTGCCAAACTTGGCAGAGATGGTGAGATTTGCCTACTATAGCGTCTTATATATAGTCTTATCAGGCTGGTTATCAGAATTAGACATATTGTATAAATTAGACACATTTTAAAGCATTATAATGTTATGTCATAGTTTTCCCGTTTTCTTGATGCTATCAACAACAGATATCTCCATAATCTTCTATGGCTCTATGGGCTCTATGTAGCTCTTGACAGAATGTCCTACAGTGCAGGAAGAACAAAACCGACAACTCTGTACAGCCTTCTCTGGTAACTTTTAGACCCTCCGATTAAATTTCCAGAAGGAAATAGGGTAAAACTAGTGTAATCTGAGATTTTTATTTTTTGGTGGTGGCTGGGCAATGGAGCAAATTCTCGGTGAAATATATATTTTCAGCCTTCAATATCTCAACACCTGGGGCATTCAGAGTCTCAACATGACCGAAATGAACTTCCAGATACAATTTGAGAGGCATTCCAGAAGCAGGCATGTGTGTGTGGGCACTTTGGACCTTGTTGGAGCAAATTTCAAACATTTTTTTTTTTTGCAAATATTGATAATTTAATTTTTTTGAGGAGTAGGTCTTGTAATAGATTTCAATAGCACCACATTGCAATAGTTTGCATGAAAAAAGGTCCAAAATCAAAAATATTATCAAGAAAGTCCTGAAACCTTGTTTTGGCATGTTGGTTTGGCCATTCCCACACTGTAGATCATGCAGGTTTTGCTGATGAACTGCTCATTGGGGCAAGAATAGAAATTTTCAAATTTGCTTTCAGATGTTTGTTTTGATTTGTCATTGTGGTGGCACTTGCCTAATTAGGATGTTGCATGTAAAATAGTCAAAATACCAAACAATCGCTTGCTCGTTGTTTTGTGCTCTTACAATATACTTTTATGCATTATTGTTTACATCTATTTACAATCATGGACAACTATGGTCTCTCATCTATTGCCTTTTATGGCTGATATAACACATTCACATTGTTTTGAGTATATCTCAATGGCTATTGCACTACATGGATGTTTATTATATATGCTGAGGATCCATTTTTCAATGTGAGTTCAACTGCAATGTCTATTTGGCAATTGGACTAACCTGTTTTGGTTACGAGTCCTTAAATGCTAATTTAAGACTCGTTCTTTTAACCCGAGTTTCTAAGTGAAAACCTAATGCCTAAGATCTGCGTTGTATATCGTGGGACAGTTATATACTTACCGTGAGACTGAGTTTTGTAGTCTCCATTAACTGAGTTTCAAAACCGACGCGGAATCTCGATATAAATGGAAATTTTGCAACTCTGAAACGAAATGACCATATAAACACATCCATAGATTAGAATTGCTCAAATTAAAATTGTAGATAAATTTTTACATATGTAAAGAATGTATATAATTATTTTTACGATTTTAGGAGCCCCGTAGAATATGCTACGATGAAAATCGAAATCGCAATCAAAAATGGTCGGAGTTTGAAACTCCGCCAAACGTGACAAGTTGACGTGTCTCTCTCGTCCACTACAAGCACGCAACCGAACGCAACCGACCACGAACGACGGTCACACAGCCTATCAGTGGGCTGTAAGGAGAATTAGGAGTGGGTAGAGAGGGGAGGGGAGTGGGTAGAGAAGAAAAGGAAAAGCAGGAGGGGCACTGACCTGACAGGTAAGCACAACCAACCACTACCCACCATACCACCTCACCCCCCATCCCCTCTCTATAGTTTAGCACAAGAGGGGGGGCTGTAACCCCACAGCACCCCTCTCCACCTCCTGCAGCCCCACTGCAGCCCGAAACCGAGCCACGGCAGCTCGGTTTCGGGTTTTTTAGCCCAAACCCGCTCCGCGCCTCGCATTGTGTGAACGCATGACCCCACCACCACCACCACATTGTACGCACCACTACACCACCCATACGCACCGTCCCCCGTCGTCATTTCACATGGTGCGCCCGAAATCGAGCCTCAATGGCTCAGTTTTGGGTTTTGACCCAAACCCCCTCCCTGCCTCGCGTTTCACGAGCGCACAGCCCCACCACCACTACCACCACCACATACGTACCACACTACTCCTACGCACC
>KN833034.1:18390-39111 GCA_000827315.1 Piloderma croceum F 1598 | reverse complement strand
GTTATTTAGTTTAGACTCCGCTCCCGCTCCCGCGCACTCGCTTTCGTATTCTTGCACTCGCGTTCTCGCTCTCGCTCTCTCGTGTTCCCGCACTCTTGCTACTGCGCTCCCGCACCCGTGTTCGCTAAATCGCACTTCGCTCGGCGCATCGCACGCATTGTAATTAAACTCATTTTACCTCATCTCACTCATTATAGGAAGGGTTACTCACCCACTTGCACCCCTCAGTCCGCGACACAGCAGTGATATATTGGTGATTATTATATTTCATTGATAGACACACTGCGAGCGTATCACCGTCCCCCATCGCCGTTTTACACGGTGCGCCCCAAACCGAGCCACAACAGCTCGGTTTCGGGTTTTGGCCCAAACCCCCTCCCTGGCTTGTGTTTCATGAGCGCACAGCCCCACCATCACCACCACCACCTCATACACACCACCACACCACATCTCCCCACCATCTCCCTTCGCCGTTTCGCTCAGCGCACCCGAAATTGAGCCACGATGGCTAGGTTTCGGCTTTATAGCCCAAACCCCCTCTCTCGCCTCGCGTTTGCGAACACAACGCCCTATCGCCACCACCGCCTCACCCGCACCACCGCATCATCTTCTCTCACCACTCTCCATCCCAATTTCCGACGGCCCGCCCGAAATCGAGCCCCAGTGGCTTGACTTCGGATTTTTGGCCCTCAGGCCCCTCTCCCGCCTCGGGTTTGCAAACGCAATGCCCCGCCATCACCACCACCTCATTAGCACTACCGCACCACCTCCCTCCGCCGCTCTCCACCCCTATTTCCGACGGCGCACCCGAAATCAAGCTCCAGTGGCTCAGTTTCAGGTTTGAGTTCTTACCCTTAATTAATTAATTAATTTGTTTCTTTTTCTCAGTTATAGTCTGGCTGAGCCATATTGGCTCAGCAATTCAGTGTTATAATTATTACTTAGTACTTCATGTCTATATTGTGTAGGTAGTATACAAAAATAACCAAAACCAATATTTCTTGTCTGGTGAACTTAGAAAGATTTTCAGTGTGGCAGCACATCACATGACCAATGAATGTACCAGTTGTGAATATTCTGAACCATCCATTGATGATAGATGGCCCTCCGGGCAGGCCTGGCTCTGGCCGTGTAAATTTTATCGCTTCAACCACAGTGCTCCGGTGTGAATTTCACCACACACCCTTTTGTGCAAAGGATGCATGATCAATTGAAAATTATGGGGGTCAAAATCAAGCCACACCACCGTCCTAATTTGGAAGCGGGAGGTATTCATTATATAGGGGATTTCAAAGAGTGAATTACTTGAGCCGACAAAATTTTGGACTTGATATTCAAAACGAGCAAGAAACTTCCATGCCACGATTTTGACATGGCAGATTCAAGTGAACCGGTGGCAGTAGGGTTTCTTTCGACAGCTTTAGCGCTGCGAGTTGAGTTGAAGCGATGAATAATTTCACTATTTAAATAACCAGGCGAGTGGATGTCTGCTCCTGGTCTGTATTTAATTCCGCAAAGTGTCCAGTCAGACAATCAAAAGCCCTGTTGATAGCTGTGCTATGATTCAAGGGACAGTCATGTGCCCAGGCCATGAAAGGGCTGTGAAAATTTTACACGTCATGTGATGAATTATGGCTTTTGAGACCTGGTCTGGTAAACCAGAGCCAGGAATATGCTAGAATTTATGCTATATGAAAAAGAGGATACACCAAAGTCAACTTGCAAATGGCTGGGGTCTTTAGAACATGAGACCCATGAAAAATGTCCTCATTGTTTTCCTGCAATGATGCAGCCAATAAATTCCAAGTCTGCTCCAAGTGTGTTGGTCTTTGAAATCAACTCAAGAAAAATCAAAGTTAGTAAAACTTTGAAATTTGAGCAGGAAGGTGAAACTGTGGTTCTGGATGTCAGAGGGTTAATATACCATGGAGACTTCCATTTTACATCTCATATTATTGGAACTGATGGTATGGTATGGTATCATGATGGTATGACCACAGGGAGTAGCTGTGAAAATGAGGGAGATTTTGACAAGTTCTCTTCCAGAAAATTGTTGAGATGTAAAGGGAAAAATTTAATCTTGGTGGTCTATGCAAGAGTTTAATTGTAAGGGGGAAAATGCAAACAGGTAGGTAAGTGGGGAGGGGAGGGAGGGGAGAGGAAATATTTTTGTATATATTTTAGAGTGCTATTAAATGATGTGTGCAAATCCTCTAGTTGAAAATTTAAAATAATGCATAAAATCTAATGTTTCAGTAGGGATATCAGCTACTGTCCATCCTTGTGAAAAAATCAATTTCTTTATTTCATCTTGAATTAAAATCAATCAACCCTAGGGAGACTCGTACATGCCATGCACCACAATGGCCCACTCCACCAAGTAATTTTGAGAATCAACAAATATTCATTCTGTACCGTTTTTCAATGCAAATTCAATTGTAATGTCTGTTTAGTGATTGAACTAACCTGTTTTGGTTATTTTGAGACTTTATGTACATTCTGTACTGATTTTCAAGGTGAGTTCAACTGTAATGTCTGTTTGGTGATCATAACAACTTGTTTTGGTAATTTTCAGAATCAATACATAATTATATGCATTTTGTATCAATTTCTAATGTGAATTCAACTGTGATGTCTGTTTTGGAATTGGACTCACCTGTTTTGGTAATTTTGAGAATTTATAAATATGTATATGCATTCTGCACCATTTTTCCACCATTATGTTTGTTTGGTGATTGTACTAACCTGTTTTATAGTGAATAAATTTTTTAAATGAACTAATATTTATATACAACATACTTGGAGGAGTGAGCCATTGCTATGCATGGCAGGTATGAGTCCCCTATTTTATTCATTTCATTTGCATACATATACTAGATACACTCTGTGATATTTGTGTATTTTTCTACAATTTACTTTACTATGCACTGACATGAAATGTGTCACCTTAGCACTAAATCCTCCCCACAGCCTGAACAACTACACAGATTCCTTGTTGTGTATAATGAAGAAGAACTGCAAACATCTCCTCCATCTGCCTGAATCTTCTCAAGGATTGCAGATAAATTGGAAAACCTTTAAAAGGTGTCATGATACATAATACATGCAACAGAATTGCTCATAAGAGCTTTCATGAATACTGAGAAGAAAGCCACATAAAAATTTGACCTTGCCGTGGTTTTTTAGCCCGGCTTGTGAAGAAAGTCATCCAGAAAATCCAATTTTGCAGTTAATTCTTAGTTAGTATACTTAAAAATGTGTCATAGTAGTAGCTAGATGAAAAGATTTATTAAAATTCACATACAGCAGTATCAAGTAAACAAATCACAATTGGCCTGCTGGAGTGGTTGTCCTATTTATGTCCATATACAGCATATTTAAAATAAAGTATATGGTAGAAAAATTACAAAAATATCATATGTGCACATAATATACACTGTTAGGATACAGTTGCCTTTTATATGTATTCACCTTTTACAAATTCCCTTTATTACTCCTATGTTGGAATACTTCTGAATCTGTTTAGAAATGGTACTACAACTATTCTCAATTCTTACATGTTTATATAAGATTAGTTTAAGCCCGAATGAGGCCACAGAACCGTCCAAAACTGTAGCCCCTCTGAGTTTCAATTTACCTTCCAAATTCAGAAGCACTTTGTTCAGAACATGTTCCTAACACATTCTTGGGGCCACCTGACCTTGATCCTGAGACCGAGGCCACCAGATAGCTAAGAATAGCTTCCTGTGAGTAAGAACAACTCACAGGCAGTCATACAAACCTTTAGGGTTGTTCAGGAATCTTTGCGAGTCACCCAAAGGCCTTTCCAATGACTCACAATGATCTTTCACATCCCTTTTATTTCTACAATATCATGTATAAATACAAGGCCTTGCCTCCATCAATAAATCAATCTTATCTCCACTCAACCGCTCTCAAACTGAGAATACACCTGAACATAAATGTTTCGGCCACGCCATTTAAATCATATATTGACTTGCTCTATATTATTTACAACCTCTGTTCGAGCCAGATAGCTTCACACTCTCTCAAAATAGTGTCTGTGAACATAGTAGGTTAGTTGGCATCCCACTGACAATTACCTAAGATTATTCCCAGCACATCTTATTGTCTTTATATCTAAGTGCCACCAGCTCCTGTGCCACTTAGATTACATTCAAGGTATATATTCATGTTATTCCTTGAATACAAATTATATTCCACTAGACTTATTTGCATAAGTAGAGTAGAATTAACAACTCTTAAGATTAAATACACCTTATATCTTGAGTATTATTTCCTTTCTCATAAATTGGTAAGTATTTTGTAGAACACCAATTTAGTCTATAGATTTACTAGAATACTCATACATACAAATATTTTGCAGATCTATAATGTACACCTGTAAATGAAATGAATAAAATATGGGACTCATACCTGCCATGCATAGCAATGGCCCAATCCCCCCAAGTCATGTTTATGACCAATGGAAATTCTACTGTTTTGAAACAAACAAGTTGCCAGAAGATGCAAAGGAACATTGCAAAACACATGATTAGAGCTGCTGTAATTTTCCAAACCTTTTGACATCTCAAGATCCTCAACAAATTCACACATCTTTATATCAGAATAATTTACAGGCATGGAAATAATAAATGGGCTGATTACTTCCATTCCAATTTTTTCTATACTGGCTCCATGTTGGGCTCCTCCAATTTTGTTTGGTACTTTATGTTCTATAGATTCAACAAGATTGCTGACTTGGATTTTAGAGCCTCCTTTTGTACTAGATGCAGTATGTATTTTGTAGCAATCCTTAAGTTTGAATATCAAACACATAATATTTTCATAATATTTCACAAAGCCTGCAACAACATAATTGGCTGAGAGGCCATTAACAGTTGATATAATAGCAAAATCATGCCTATAATACAGTGACACATGGTCAAATAAGCCCTTTGACAATGCTGCTGAGGAGTCAAATCAAAATTAATTAACATCCACATATTCTGTGATACAAAATAACAAATGTGATCAGACCAATGGAATATAAACTCAATAACATATGCCAGCCAGTATTGTGAAATATGATACACATATATCTTGAAAGTTTCACCAAAACTCAACAAGTCAGATTGCCTTGAATGAAGCCAAAAAAAAAAAGGATATTCTGCAACATCATACACTGCTGTTTGATCTTTCTGAACTAAAATACAAGATTTCACAAATGGTTGTGAAATCACCATAAGCAAAACACCCTGAACACATGAAGGTAAACTATTGGTATGCCACCCTGGAGTTGTAGAATTCACCCCATCTGAGGTTGGATAACTCATTGCATCAGGTGTGATTGTCAAATTCACCCCTTCAGGGGTTAGGTAATAGGTCATCGTGTCAGGTGCAATTGTCAGATTCACCCAATCTGGGGCTGGGTAGCAAATTATTATATTAAACACAATTGTCAAATTCACCTTATCAAGGGTTAGATAAGAATTCATCACATTCACCGTCTGTATTTTACAGTCCCCCACAGGTTCCCATGGAGTCCTCATGGAACGCTCATGGAGTGCTTATAGAGTCTACATAAGTCCTCAGAGTCCTTGTAGAGTCTTCATGGAGTCCTTGTGGAGCCTCTGTGGACTCCATGAGGACTCCACCCAAAATTCACAGACTCTATGGAGAGTCCATGTATTTTGGGTGAACTATGATAAGTTTTAGTGAAATCTACCCTTGTAAGAGTGTAATAGTTAGTACCTTGATCTTTACTGCTTCCACATTACTACAAGTTGATGCTATTATACCTTCAAACAAATACAATTTACATTTTGCAGAGTCATATACTTACAAACTCATATCCCATTCTTCCTCATTCTTGCAGAGTTACTTAAGAGTGTGATTCACAACGAAAAAAATCATATTATTTTAACAACTTACAACATAGGTGGGTACAACATAGATAATAAAATTAAATAAATAAATAAACCCTCCTGCATTGAGTGCAAGGAATGGGGTTGTTGTTGAGGTGCTGCTGGTATGTCATATTCAGTGGCAGAGGTCATGGGCATGGTGAAAAAAATCAGGGGGAGGAGGGTGGATGTACCATCATCATTGTCATGGTGGGTCATTACCTGTGGTGATGGGTGGGGATTAGTAATTTTAAAAAAGTGGGGGGGAGGGGCGTACTTTCATTGTTGTTGTGTCGTGTTGTTACCTGTGGTGGTGTTGGGTGGGAATTGGCAAAAAAGTGGGGGGTTGGGGGGGACATACCGTCATTGTTGTGTGTCATTACCTGTGGTAGTGGGTGGGGATTAGTAATAAATAAAAGCAGGGGGAGGGAGGGGTGTACCATCATCATCATGTGTTGTTAACTGTTGTGGTGGTGTTGGGTGGGGATTAGTAATAAAAGTGGGGGGAGGGGGGGGGACATACTGTTGTTGTCCAAAGTGGTGGTGTTGGGTGGGGGTTTGTAATAAAAAAAGCAGGGGAGGGAGCAGCAAATGTACTGTCGTCATCATCATGCATTGTTACCTGTGGTGAGGGGTGGGGATTAGTAATAAAAAAGCAGGGGAGGAGGGTACATATCGTCGTCGTAGCATATCATTACCTGTGGGTGGGGATTAGTAATCATAATAAAAGTGAGGAAGGGGGATGCACTGTTACCCTGCCCATCATTGCCCTCCTCATCATCACCCTGCCTGTCCATTGTCATCATCATCATTGTCAAGGCCGTCCTTGTTGGCTGTCACTGCATTGTTGTTGTTGCGGCTGCTGGTAGTGATGGTGGTTGTGGGTGGGGGCTGCTGCTGCTGCCACTGCGGTTAATGGGGGTGATAGGGGTGTACCATTGTTGTCATTGTTGTCATCATTGTCATCTGACAGAGGTAGGGGGTGGTGGTTGTGGTGGTGACAGTGATGGTGGGGTTGTCACTTACTGGATGTGGTGGGGTGGGATGTTGTTGTTGTTGGTGATAGTGAGGAAGGGTTGAGGGTTGTGGGCTGCGGCTGTGGCTGTTTGTTTCCCACACATGCCGCAGGCATAATATATTACTCAAATTATCACAGTCACTTATGTCCAGTTAGCTCAGCTGGTTACTGCATTATTGGGCAGTTACTGAAAGGTTCTGAGTTTGACTCCTGCTAAAGCCTTTATTTTTGACTGCAATTTTTTTAATGCTATATTATATAAGGGAGCTTGTCCCTCAGAGTCTATGGAGAGTCCACGCAGAGTCTATGAGGAGTCCATGGAGAGTCTTCATGGAATCCATGAAACAGTGTTTCATGGAGTCCTCAGGAATCTGCTATATTTCAGACAGTCCATGTAGACTATTGGGAACCAATAGGAAATGGACTATGGAGACTCATAAGAGTCTTCGTGGAGTCCATGGGAACATGTGGGTCAGTGTAAAGTACTCTTCACCATAATGCAAGGATTCTGCTGAAGATGAACAGGGCAAATCATGTTACCAAAATTGGCAAACTGTCTAACAGACATAATCACAGAACTCACCTGATCCTTGAGCATGAAGAAATGAGCATATGGATTCACATAGATAATTGCATGCTGACGTGCAGCCTGCAACCGACCTATGGCTGCCTGCTGTGAATTGAACATGTTTAGCATGATAAAACATAAATGGTCAATATGGCACACCGGAGTAGTCACTTCACAATGTTTGCCTCTGTATGCTGCACCAGGGATAGGGCAGATATCACTGATACAATGTGTTTGACTATAGGGATCAGCAGTATGACTGCAATCTAGTAGACATATGTACCTGTAAAATACCTCATTTCAAAGGAAAACTGCATAGTACACACCCATAAGTCCACTGCTGCTGCCATAGCAACTAAACCCAGAACATATCTCTGAGTTGTAGTTTGACTAGTCTTATTCCCACACCACAATCTCAGATGTGATCAGGAGCAGTACCTTTTGAGGAGTGTCCACATGACCAGATGTGCATGCTGTGCAAAGGTGCAATACCAGAATTAGCAAGGCTCACCCCTGCTCAACACTGAGCTCATTTATGACCCTAGTCCTTGCTACCTAAGCTTGAAAAATTAAGTTATAATATTATTATGTTAGTTATGTTTTATATATATTTTCTTTCATTTATTATATAAGTATGGTAAGCCTATCTGAATGTTTAGTCTCTATTATCTACAACAAATATTTTGGGGTAGTATTAAACTTTAAGGACTAATATTAAGGCATAAAATATAGAAAATAATAATATATATAGTGCTTAAATTTTTCGGCAGTAGAATATCTGGATATGAGCACTGTAATTCTCACTGTTGCTGACAATGAAGCCCGAATAAGGCTGGTGAGCATGCCAAACAATGGCAAATATCTTGGGCGCGCTCGGCATATGGGCGAGGCGCTCACGGCACGGCATGGCTGTACGCTCCGTGCCTGGTGGGAAGAACCATTGGAGACACATGGCCCACCAGAAAGAAGAATTGATCACAGTAGTGAAGAAGGAATATAAAGATGCAAAGTAACATTGGATGATGAGACATGTTGAGATGATACGGTAAACTTGTGAGACGATAAACTTCGCCAGGACGGAACGGCAGCTGAGTTTGAAATCTAGCCACAATCGCTCAGCTCAGCTCTTCCGGCATTTTGGCATCTTCGCACATGTGGGTCAGCTGATGCCGCAAAGTCCAGAAATTGACTATTTATAGTAAAGCAAGCCTACACAGCAAATAACCTACAATAAGAGAAATTCCCTCGAACGATCGGTTCGCGAGATCCCCAAGATCTGGCAGAGGGCTCGGATTAAAGACGACTCCTTAGTTAAAACTAAGGACTCGTAATATCAACACATACACTGTCTCCTACGTGATCTCGATCTTACAAACGGTACGGTATTCACGGGTCTGGTTTATCGGGGGCAACTTCACAGTTGTTTAACCGCTTGTCCGACAGAACCCTGCTCTCATCAGACGGGATAGAGGCAGGATGGAATCAATTGCAACGAGGCCTCCGCAGTTTAAAACTACCTGCTACCATTGCACCACCACCACCTACATCCTCAGATGCTCCCCCTGTTCGCTTCGCGTCGCACATGTCCTCCAGACAAGCCCAGTGTCGACGTCGTTCCTCTGCTTCCTCTGGATGCAGAGGTGAGGCTGCAAGCGATGGTTCTCACGTACATGTTCACCTTCGAGGGAAAATTGGACGGAGAGCAGTTGCGTACGTCTTTGTATGATTTGATCATTAAAAAATGGAGGATATTGGGCGCAAGGTTGGTTCACAACCCTAAGGTTTTTTACTATATTTTTTCTTCTCCATTTGGCATCATTTCAACGTAGAATTATTTACAGACGGACACTCTGGAACACCACATTCCCCATGCCTTCAACTCTTCAACCCCGCCCTGCTCATTTGAATACAAGACCTACGATACCCCCATAGACAAACATCTCATACGACCGAAAGGTCTCCCCAATGATATATCCGTGCAACCAGTCCCAATACAAAACTACCCCTTCGCAGGAATCGACCCCAAACGTACCTTCAAGACATACCTCGTGGACCCTCCTCCCCCAGTCCTCTCAGTCTATTGCTCGGTATTCACAGATGCGACACATATAGGTGTCACGCTGCCGCACACCTTCAACGACGCGAAAGGCATGTCAGAAATAATGAACGCATGGTCGACGTGTGTTGCCCACGGCATCGATTCTACGGCCATCCCCAAACTACCACTGGACTACAACCCTGTCGGCGATATAACCACCACGCGCCCGCCTATCGCGCTCCCTGGATACGGGCGTTTCTCTGCACAGGAGAACCTCCAGTTCGTTGCTCGGGTGGTTTGGGATCTCGTGCGGAAACGGAAGGAGTCGGGGAGGATCATTCATTTTCCTGTCGCCGTCCTTGAACGGATGAAGAGCGAAGCACATGCCGAGCTCAAGGAGTCTCTTGGCGATAACTCCCCGTCATTGTCCAAGAACGATATCTTGATGGCATGGTTTGCGAAAGCCATGTTTCACCCGGATATTTATACAGCTTCCAGAGACCGAACGCCTGTAAGTATCGGTTTCGCCTTCGACCCCCGCAAGCGTCTCAAATCCCTCTTCCCCCTCCCACATCTCCACAACGTCGCTGCTCCCATGTGTGTCCACCCCTGGGTCACCATTTCCGAAATTCAGTCAATGTCTCTGGCGCGCCTCGCGTTGCGCATTCGATCATCCGTGAATGAGACCCTGACAGAGGATGCGGTGCTAAACCACCTTGCGTGGCGCTTGAAGAATAATCAGAAGGGCGGGATGCCATTTCCACATAACGGGACGTACCTCATTGCGTCGTCTTGGCGGAATGCGGGATTTGAGAGGATAGATTTTTCAGCGGCACTGTGTTCTGGTCCTACGACTAGTACTTCGACAGGGCCAGAGGACAAAGTGGAGACAACGCGTGCTGGCACTCGCACCGGACGTATGTCAATGCTCTCCCCGATGGCGGTGACGCCCTACCCTCTACGTCGGGGTTTTAGTATTTCATGCGAAGATGGGGAAGGCGGCATTTGGGCGTATGTGGTGATGCCCAATGTGGATTGGGTGAAGGGGGAGTTCGGCAGTTTGAAGAAGCTGTAGACTGAAGCTGTACGGTTTAGACAATACACAACGAGACCATGTATATTACTAATAAAGAACCTGCCCGGAATTCAGAAGCAATTTTGCCGTCAAGATGTTGATAAAGTCCGTCGAGGCGAGTTCAGTATAAGGAATGTCTGAATCATCAGCATCATACTTCAGCTGCGCAATTACTTCCGCTGCGCCACTCATACACAATATCCGAGCCACAACATATTGCAGATTGCAAAGCACGGGTGAAGGGCCGCTACCGAGTTCCTCCGCTTGTCCACTTCCAAATGATATCGCATCCCCATGCCTCAACTGGATGCAACCGGGGCCGAGGGAATCCTCGCGCAAAAGCTTCCTAAAGGTATATATAATCTGGACGATGTCAGGGACAACGAAATTCATCCAGCATGGCCTATATTCCTACCTTGCCATCATCCATCACATTGGCCTGAATTGCACACCTGATATCACGGTATGCGGCTTGCGCATCCCACTGCAGGTTCATGACATTGCCAATTTCGTTCAGATTTTTGACGACAATGTCCCACACTTTTGTCCCAGCCAGCATACCAATACATTCCAAAGTGTGGGGCTATCGACATTCAGCTGAGTCAGTCTGAGACGAGCTTATGACAATGGCTTCCTGACCTTGTTATGTATCGAGTCAGGAATGATGTGTGATAGGATAGGATCCACGCCATCCGGATCCATGGGGTAGAAAGGTGAACCAGTCAATATGCATTTGTTGCCATCACGTTTGAACGACTATGTACACATTGTGCCTCAGCAACGTAAGTATCATATGACTGACTTGAAAACGTACCAGTGCCTTAAGAACCTCTTGTTTTCGCATCCCAAACCCCTGCTGCGCAGCCTCCCTGACCAGCTCGTCGGTGTTCTTCGATACGAATTCACTAACTGAATAAGGTGTTCCCCCTCCCAATTTCGGTCCACCCGGGTTCTGAACTAATAAGGAGTTATTATCAGGTACTTCACCGTTTGCAGCCTGGAGTAGTAACACATACACGCTATCCCAAGGTGTGTGAAGAGCTCGTCTGCCATCTCGAAGATAGGGGTGAAATTTACATTATCTCTATTGATGTCTTGAAATAACACCCTCACGGATTCTTCTTGTGGGACAGACCCAGGGAGGGTATCGAGCCTTTGAACTGTGACGAAGTAGTATCGAGTTTAACAATTCCTGAGTCAGAAGAATGCAATCTCACTATTCATTCGGAAGCCCGTGTGACATTCCCGAAAATTTTGCCAGAAATTTTCCAATAATGTACTGTCGGGGTAAGCAGGCCTCGACTCGCGAATGCAGCAAGAGAGAAGTTTCGCAGCGGGCGCTTTATATTTGCTGGCTTGTCCGCCAGACTCAGACTGGGTCCGGTGTGAAATCGGCCGATCCCACGATTCGGCTGCCGCCAGAACTGCCAGAGCGCGACGATCCATTGTTAAGTATCTGCAACTGACTCATGAGTATCCAGATTCAAGTTGCGCTTGTGCGTGCGATCTAGTATAAGTCGGTCACTTTAGTACCTTCATCAGTGGCGGTGCAGAAGCACAAACTGAGCTAATAATAACTTTGGTTCCTCTTCATGTCTATGCCACAACCTGAGCAATACGGTGGTCTTCCACCCGCGTATACCGACTCGGACGCTGAGCTGGTCTTTGGAACGCCGGCGCCGGCGCCTCCTGAATCCGCTAGCCAACGGCTTCAACTGCCTATATGTCTGCCTCAGATCACAAGCGGCTATGATTCTCCCTTCGCCAGAGCTTATAATCCGCAGCTTCAAGCATCCGGAATCGAGCAGGAAGATTTCCTTAATTTTTTGGATGCACTGAATATCGCGATGGTACGGATTAGACATGTATTCACGAACGTCACGAGAACGTCTTCTGATATTCTATCTAGACGGCCAGCCCTCCACTGCGCGTTGTTGACATGGCTGGACTGATCATCGGATTTGTGTGAGTCCTTGCGGCGCCTATTTTCAGGGCAATTCCTAAGCCTCTCTCATGTTCCAGTCCTTATCATTGGGCGATCATCGCTGGCGCCGTCACTCAGACAGTTGCACAAACCGCCATGCATGTCCTCCAGAAAACGCTTACCGACGTGCGTTATGGTTGTATTCTCTTATCGCTGTTTCTGATCGATCGGGACATCTGCGATTGTACCAGCGATTGCTCAAACGCGCTAATTCCACCTATTTCGAACCACGTGGATTGAAGGTATGTAGAACCTCTGTTGATTTTCTCGCCGGTCATGAAGCGATAACGCAGGTGAGATTGATGAAAACGGGAGCAATGCGTTGTTTTGTTGGCATCGATGCCCCAGGCTCAGAGCCTGGCAAAGCCATGCGGATTGCAAAGAAAGTGGGGCACGGATTGGAAAGCGTTAGTAGCAGCACGTTGTCACTACTTTTGAAATGGGTTTATAACACTTTATGGCAGGTGGCTTATCGTCTTCCGATACCGTTAGTGGGTCGTGTCCTCAGTGTCCTGAATAAACCAGCGAGTGCAAATACGCCACTGCCCATGTGAATTCGCTGACTGTTTTGCCGCGTACCAGTCCCACATCGACCCAAACTCGACAGATAGTGTTACAGAGCGCCGAATGGCAGCATTGAACGGGTATATCACCCCCGTCTCATTCGATGTTCCTCCTGCGAAAATGCCCGAGGCTCTCATGGATAAAGCTTCTGAGCTCTGCATCAAGTTCCGCTTGTGGCAGAACAACAGAGCTGATAACAAAGCTCAGCGCAATAGGCGCTTGTTGGCTATTGCTGAAGGACACGCTCAGCCTGAATACTATGTGGATGAATACCAAGATCGCCGGACTAGGCGTGCGGAGAGGAGGGCTAGGCTTGGGAGAACCGGGAGGCCGGCTAGGAAACTTCGTGGTCAGGTCGCCAAGGCAGATAGGCTGGAGTTGAATGCGACTAGTGATCTCGTCTGGGTTGTCATCATGAATGCTGACCAAGGTCACTATTCATTGATTGATTCAGTACGAGTTGCTGACCTTGTGGTACTTACAGATAAAGAAATTGAAGGGAGGGAGCTGGCTGACAATTTGGAGGATGAGGAAATTGGTAAGATTATCGGGATTACGTCTTGATATTGTACTTACCACGCGAACAGATACGGATGAATGGGCTGAGGAGATCGAGTTGGAGGAAGTGGAGGATGAAGAAGCGGCGTTGGATGCACGTGGGAAACACATTCCGTCGGGTAAGTGAGCGGCTGCTTTTGAAAATCAGCCTCCTCTTCATTTCGCTTGGCCCGATCTAGGTTTGCTTCCCAACAAGCAGTAGAGTATGAGAACGGTTGCCTCGACTGCTGTATGCCTGGGTGTAAAATTATCCCACAAGTGGTTCCATATCATTTCGGCTCAATGGTAGAATATACTCGTTTCGTTGCACAAAATTTCCGTCATCGGGGAGACGTCTGCGCTGCGCTGGAAACATATTTGTACATTTAGACCGTCAATCTCTCTGCAGATCTTTAGCCGACCCCAGTCATGGCCGTCTAGGTGAATAGTGAATCCGTGGCCGCCGACGATCCTGCAACATAGTTGCATAGTACCTTCCACTCGATATATTGTTTGCATCTAAAAACTTACCAACTGCACGAATTATGACTGCGTGTCTATCGAGCCTATATGACTGACCAAAATGCATATACAATTCTTATGCGGAAATTCTGAATACGGAAAAAGCTTGAAGTTCAAGTGCATTATGAGTGATGGCCCATTGCTGCCGAAGTCACGTTGGAGGCTTGGTAACTCAGAATTGACCCGTCGCTTGTGCTTGTTTCATTCCCCTCCTTCTAACAACCATATCCGATTATGGCCGGCTCAGTGATCATTAGGTTTCCCAATGAGCTGATTGATAGAATCATTGACCATGTCAAATGGAGCGAACCATATCGACCGCCCAGGGATATCCTCTTGACAAACGTGAACAAGCTACAAGTGTACCAGAGGACGGATCTGCTGACTTGCAGTCTAGTATCCAAGGCATGGTTGCCGAGGTCTCGCTACCACCTCTTCTACCACGTTGCATTGCGACCAGACCGAACCCACCCTTCGCGCTTCCTGAAACTTTTGGGCTCACCACACGGGACCATCGCGCCGTATGCTCGTCATTTGGAGTTGTATGAAGGAAGGGACACAAAACAGTGGGAGAAAGTTTGGCTAAACAAAGCATTTCCGCGACTGGCAGCGATGACCAGCGTCGAGTCCATCCGCATCTCTCACGCAAATTTTGGCAAGTTTGATGATATGGCAATCACAGCATTACTATCCATCTTCAGCAGGCTGACATACTTACGACTCGAACATTGCTCGTTCTCGTCAATTCCTCAATTCTTGGATTTATTATCAGCGGCTACTCGCTTGGAGCGTTTGGTGCTCGTATCTATGAAGGCGGAGCCCGAATCTTCGAATAGAGCAGGCATGTTTCCGGCTGTGTTTGAGCGAGTCAAAAATACTGTACGGGCGAAGAAAGAAGGAGGCCGTGTGCCTGCCTCTATCATTCCCCGACGAGTGGTTCCTCATTTGCGTGTTTTGGAGATCTCGGAGTATGGGTTTATGAAGGAGTTCTTGGAATGGCTGCAATGTGGTGTCCAGATACCGCCAGTGGACACAGTGCGGCTGAATATCGAGAGCAGAGACGACATATCTTCATATTCCGAGCTCATGCGCATCCTCGGCTCGTCCTTGACAAGCCTCGAAATACAGTTCGGAACCCGCTTTGGGTCATTTCAATCGGAAGCAGCAGGTATATATTCACCATGCACTACTATTTCCTACGTACTTTGTACTCACCTTCCATATACTCAGATTCCTTCATCCGTGAAGTGGATCTGACGAAAAATGACCATCTTCGCGCCATTTGCTTGCCACCAGCATGTATTCGTGCATATCACGAGGATCTTGGAGCGGCTGGCCGTTTTCCTCTATTTCTTGCTCAAGTGTCATCGCCTCACGTCGAAGAAGTTTTCATGGACATCACAGTCACGTCGTTATACCAGCTGAATGTTGTTGACTGGCAAACAATAAGCCGGATATTCGCAAACTTTCGATCTTTGAAGCGGGTCCAATTGATAATACGCTCGCAGTTTCTCGCGTATTGGCAACCCAACTTTAGAGACACAACAGTGGCTTGGATGGAGAGTAGATTGCCGGATTGTCGCATGAAGGGCATCTTAGAGATAAAATTTAGATGATGGCAAGTCGCCCATGCGCATGTTTCAAAGAGCATCCGCTTTCTTGCTGGAGTATTGGGTGCATTTTGATTGCTGCCATTGGACATACCCATCTCCGAGGAACTGGCCGGAGTATAGGCTGTCTGCTTGTGAGGCGAGAGGCACCTTCGACGCGGAAGGCGAGTGATGGCGTTACATTGGGTCCGGAGCTCTGTGCGACGCCCAGTTGCCAAGGGTTGCACTGCATTTGAGATTTTACTCGAGTATCCAGCGCTCAGTATCCGTGGCTCGTGCGGTTGCATCATACGTAATCTACAATTGTGTGGATCGCGGTGGAGTTGTTTGCACACTTGTTTCGTCTTTATTGTTATCCCTTCTTCCATTGTCATTGTTCATTCCGGTCGGAGAAGCTGTTTGCCGTGCTTTGGCAAGTTACGGATGGCAGGGTTCTTACTCCGACAAGCCATGTTTGTCTTGGGGCCTCCATTCCGTATGCCACCAGTTTAGGTCCTTTTCGTCTAGGACCTGCCACTTGACTTGTCACAAGTGACGTTCTTGATTGGCTCCATCGCGCAGGGTATGTAGTTTCATTTGTTGATGATATTTGGGGTTAAAAAATGGTTATTTAGGTGTAAAATTATAGGACAGCGGGAAAATGTGGAGGCGAGGCTGGCATGTCAGACATTCCAATTGCTGGATTATATCGAAACTATGCCGCCTCGTGACCTGATACCTTCTCGCCGATACTTCAGACATGGCCCATAAATTTATTTATCTCGTCACTCCGGAGTGTTACATTCTTCAGCTTCTCCAAGGAGCGAGATTTCCCGTCTCTTCATATTACCCTTTCTCTCGCATCTTCGAATGGTTTCATCTTCAGTGACATTGTAGGATTCCTTTACGCCGTCATCCCCGTGTCGCAAATCTGGCGTTCATTAGTGGCGCTGCCATTGAACTCTCCCTTCCCGGTGGAAACTTCTACCTGTCTGTTATTGAGGCTCCATTATCCCAGTTACATCTATGCCTCTGGGTGCGCTATGCCAAGCCTAAAAGTTGCTGTCATTGACCTGGCCTTCCCGCCGGTAGTTCACCAGTCCGACGATCAACGCTTCGATGACATTGAAGCACATCAAGGTAGTAGCTACTCGTGAAGGCGCTATCACTCTTCGTCTAATCTGGAAAGGAGAAGCATTGATTTACCGGTACACATTACTGCGCTGCAATTGGATGTCTGGGTGCAATGCATTTAGCCCCAAGATAATGCTATTCTTTTTTCGATGGCTAGCACTGTATGTGGCCTTCGACTCCTTTATATTCCGTCACATGTCTGAGGAGGAACGGTTGGCATTCGCCATTAGGGACGAATGTTTTAGCATTGCCTCTTCGCCGTATCGCCGTATCGACGTCTTTCACGTTTAGGCGATACAAGAACATCAGCTGTGGCTTGAAAGAGTATTATTCTCGAGGTATCTGTATTTTCCCCCCTCTCGCTACTTTGGAATATGGTCATTCTCGAGGATAATTATTTCCGAAGTACTCTGGGCAGCGTTCAAATAGACCAAAAAATCAGGAGTCAAGTGCAACGTGCAACGTGCAGAATCAAGAACGATGGGGTCAAGCGTTGACGCTTAGGAATACAAACCTACCACCATAAATGTCCACGTAAGTGATTAGCTCTCAATTACTTGTTTCCATTAGTTTGTAGTATTTCATTTCTAATCGTACATTAAACATGTTACGTGTATTAGAAGCTGATTAGAAGTTCAGATTTAGAAGGCCGAGGATACTAAGAACTATCAGATTACATCAAGACCCCCAGTGCGGGTATGGGAAACTTTGGGTTCAGAAAGTAAGATAGATCAACGTGAATAAAATACCATTCACCTCGCAAGTCATCGGCTTAGAAAGTAGTCTACCACACGGCGGTTGATGTCCCAACAGCGTCATATGCTGGAGGGGCATCGCCGTACTCGCTCTCTTGACCCGAAACGAGCCTTTCAAACTGCGTGTTCAAATCATACAAAGAATCACCTCGTCGCATGTTGAAAGGGTCGACGGGGCTGCTCTCCACCATTGAAATGGATTCGGTGGACTTCCAAGAAGGCATGCGGTCAAGGAACCCGCGGGCATGAAATTCTCGTTGTCCGACAGAAGGGATACTCTCGACTATGCATGGACAGGATGGAGGTGTGGCTGCAGAGTCACCGTCAAACAATTTATTGTAGCGAGGGAGAGACGTCCATTCGGGAGTGCAACGACACTGAAACGGGGAGAAGGAGTTAGGCAGATTGGGATGGTAGAATGTTTAATGCAACGCTAACCGAGAGTATGTTCACAGGTGTCTTTATAACAATATCAAATACCTTTCGCCCGCCTGTCATCTGATCCATGAATTGGTCATCTCCGCGTTCAACCCGGAAGACCACTTGAAGCGTATGGGTTATTAAGATATTTGCCCTCCGGTTCCGGTTGCTGAAGTGCATTTGAGTGCACGAAGTTGGCAGAGCAAGCTCACGCTGGAGCGTCCATGGACCAGGACCCAGCAGGCCTGATGCCGCCCCAGAGGGATCGCCTTCGGTGGTCACCATTTCATAGAATGGTGAACGTTTGAACGCTTCCGTATCATCTGAAATGATAGGGAGGATTGGTCCACCTTCCTTGCTGTCTACTTTCAGTGACAGTAAGGAGAAACGTCGAACAGGGTCCGTTCGAGCGATGGGACGGTTTCAGCCCGATGTAGTGCAGTAATCAGTCCGTTCTAGTGTCAAATTAAGTCAGAAAACAACCAGGACGAAGGGCGTAGTGCATGCCTTCGAGAATGACTGCAATTCTATGAACCTTTATGTTTGTCATTGGCAGTATGGTGATCTGTATTGGCAAAGTGCCGCCAATGTAGAAACTTCGACCCGATATTGACAACAGATACTGCAATTGCGAATCCCACTGTCGTTGTATGATCGTATTTTCCATATCTTCCGTATCGTCTGCTCCAGGGGAAGCTACCAGGATAACTTCTCGCGACGCAGTCAATTTATAGGCGAATGTTCCTGGACGATGAACTTGTCCCTTGAGCTGCCACGTGACATTGCCTTGGAGGCACTCAAGTGTCGGCGGGGCCCCGGTATCACAAAAGATATCGGGTATGTATATATACCTGTGCATTTTAAAATTGATCAGTTCGAGCTGTCATCTATCGTGCGATGAATAATCGACCTTTCTTGAACTCGTTCCACCCTTCTGCTGCCCCCTTGTCAGAGGATTGAGCACACAAAAACACAGTGGAGATGACCTTAGACGATCAATACACTCAATCAAATTTTGCGCTGCATCTGGCGTCAGTGTGCCTTTACAGACGCTGCGAGACTCAGACTTCTCCGTATCCTCGGGCTGATAAATAAAGCATGCTGTCGTCATGGTGTAAGTAGTCGACAGTCACTGGTCGGGTTGTGCTCGTCGTGGCTATGTGGTTCATTGCCAAATATTCAAGTTATTTTACAATCTCGATCTACGCACTTTACTGATCGACTCTCACGGCCATGCAACATTATACATTTACGGGGCAAATGCATCGACATGCACTATCGATATCACTCGTGGCGGTTCTACATCATGGTCGTCACTCCGGAAATGGCGCGCGGACGTACTATTTAGATATTAACCAGCACAGCACTCAGCTTCTACTCCGAAATGCAAAAATGACGTTGTCAATCAGGGCCACCACAAACCAAATGATTGGCAAGCCAATCAAGGCCGCCAACAGAAAAAGCGTGATGATGGAGAACCAAAACCCAGCATGATTTAACCCCTGTGTTGCTAATGGCGATGCCAATGCCACCTGGAAGGCGGAAAGCGCTACACTCGTGTACACCGCGGTAATCAATACGAGTAGGCTGAAGAATCCAGCGAAATAGTTGGAGTACTGTGTGTCGAGAATGACGTACCCTCGGGCGACGCCCTTGAATACGCGCATGATGAAGTTAAGGCGGTTTAGGCGGAGTTCGCCATAAGAATATCGACCATCGAAACTCATCATCCTCCCCTGGGAGTCGGATAGAGCTGACTCCAAATCAGTGCTGAAGGTGAGCCATTGCTCCCATGTCACCCAAGAAGGGATGAGTCGAAATTGAATCGCAATGGAGAAATCGGATTGGTGGCGGATGAGACGAAGGTATGTGGCAAGGAATGCGGGTGCTCGGCGGTTGATCTTTGGGTCAATTGTTTTTCCAGCGACATACTCTCGGTAAAATGTATGCTGCAGCAGACAGTGAGGGATGGGTTTGATGAATATGACCTCGTTGCGCGAGACGAGGTGCAGCGCCGCTTGTTCGCAAATCACGATGTCGCGCCGGATGACATTGTTGCGATGTAAGGGCCGAATTTTCGAGAACCGAAGCCCTGCGATCCAGAGATATGGTTTAATCGAATCTGCCATGTCGACATTAAGCTCTTCGAGAAGAAATGTTGTAATGGCATCGGGATCGGATAAGAGCACGGTCGTATTGGGGACATTCAGAGCGCCAACGATGTCGGGAATGAGAGCAGTATTCGCTTGGAATGGAACTTGAAATGCTACTGTCAACCCGGGGTGGGTTGCATTGTGGGTGTTGGTGACTGGCTTCGACACAGATAAGCCAATGTCTCAACAAGCTCAGTGGCATTGCTGCAGACTTACTAGGTCTGCCATGCAAATGCTTAAGCAACTTCGAATGATTGCCAGAATGTGATATCCGCGTTACCGAACGGGCCCTTAAAAGGGGACTAGGCACATATGATGAAGTGCGTGATTGTTACTTTGAAACGCCCATGGACGACCGTGGAGTTGTCGAGGAAATTGAAAATGTAATGGGTGGTCGTGCTCATGGGTGTCCGAGACGATATCGTTCCGCAATATCATTGGCTAGAGCGCTCGGAGTC
>KN833033.1:189370-258326 GCA_000827315.1 Piloderma croceum F 1598 | reverse complement strand
CATGCAACAGTGAATTGAGCTTCTGAAGCGTTTTGTAGCACGTCACGGTTGGCTGTGAACATCTAATTAATCAAGGTCGCAGATTTTTCAGGGCCTACTGTCCATTTTGAGCGAAAAAAAATGAACCAAATAAGGTGCACTCCACGGCAGACCGCGGTGGATATAACTTGTCCGCATATGCATTAGCAATCCTTGTACATATTTATAATAGTTTAATTAATATGGGATGCTTACATATCCTTCCGCATATTTAAAATTTGCAAAACAATAGTTGATGTCCACATATGCAATGGACAATTGAAAATATGTGGGTCTTTCATATTTGACCGGACGGTACTCCATTTAGTAACTATTACTAAATGGAGTACCATCCGGTTGAATATGAGAGGCCCATATATTTTCAATTGTCCGTTGCATATGCGGACATCAACTATTGTTTTGCAAATTTTAAATATGCGGAAGGATATGCAAGCATCCCATATTAATTAAACTATTATAAATATGTACAAGGATTGCTAATGCATATGCGGACAAGTTATATCCACCGTCTGCCGTGTGGCTTAAAAGATCCTCAACTACTACAATGGACATTTCTTGGTCTATCGCCATCCTCTGCGCAATATTCACTGCACTCGTCTCTTCGTCTCCCCTTCGAGAACCTGGAACCCGTCTCAAGTCGAGGAATGATTCACCATCGTCGATCTAGGTTATGCGACCATTGGACATTCAAAATTGTTATTTTTTAAACATGGTAGTAGCGGGCATTGGCTCACCTGTCGGTGGGGCGGCGTATCGAATGCCGAGGAAGGGGGTAATATTTGTGGAAGGGTCAGTCGATCCCCGATATGGGAAAGGTATCTTACGGTTTCATGCACCTCAAGCACCCGCTAATGTGACAGGTGTCCAGGATGCTGCATCGTTCCTGCCACAGTGTCTTCAAGCTCAGAACGGAGCTTCGCAGACAAATCCCTTCGTTCGCAATCCACTTTCGAGAAAACGAGAAAACATGCCTGCCTCTGAGGACTGTTTGTTCCTTGAGTGAATCTCAAATGCATTCCTTCTCTTTATGGGTGAAATGAATCTGTCCCAAAGCGTATCTGTTCCAGACATAGGAAGGGCTGACAGATTACCTGTGGTCGTCTGGATACATGGAGGCGGGTATGGATATCGTTTGCCCTCCATAATCGTCCCTTTCATTGACAGTTCTTCGGAAGGTATGACTCAGGTGGTGCTGCTTTGTATCCCCAGGCAGCCCTGGTTGCCGATTCGCAGAACCGAGCTATTGCGGTCTCTATTCAGTATCGCCTTGGTGCCTTTGGTAATGTCTGCCCACCGTTCCAATTCTCTGTTTATTGACCGCCTTTAAGGTTTTTTGGCTGGTCCTTCGGTGAAAAAGAGGGGCGCGTTGAACGCCGGGTTGCGTATGTATCATTATCTTCTTCCAGGATAATCTATCTCAAATGATTGGCCGGTATAGTTGATCAAAACTTTGCCCTAAAGTGAGTACAATTATATGTACGTGCAAAGCTCCTTCTGTTCGAGTTATTTTTGTAACCGAACGTCACAATCAATAACAGATCTCGTGCGTACTCCGCCAGTGAAATCGGCGGCTGCTGACCAATTGTTTGGGCGCTAATCTACCAGACTGTTTGGCGGTGATCCCAAGGTAATATGGGGCCAAAGCGGTAAGCGGATCGATTCGGTTTGGTGTTACGTAATATCTAACCTATACTTTGCAGCCGGTGTGTCCGGGTTACATGTGCTCATGTCCAAAGCTGATATCACTTGATAGGAGCCGCTCTGTGCTACAGCATGTCGTGGTTTGTCTTTATCATTTTTCCATCTCTCTAGCAGCTGATTCATGCCAGTAGGCACACGCGGGACGGACGGATCCGCCTCTGTTCAGAGCAGCTATAACAAGCTCGACGTTCTTGCCGCCGCAATATGCTGCTGATGATCCTATTCCGACGGTACGATACCTTTTCTGTGCTCTTAGCTTATGCTTATGATTCTTCCCGAACATCGTCCTCGGCCAGCTGTTGTATGACGAGATAGTCACGTCTATCAAGTAGGTGAGATCACAACTTACCGGCCTTGTTCTCATCCCTTCTTGGTAGCTGCACGAAAGCCGCAGATCTGTCTGCCTGTCTGGTCGCTGTTGATTCGTATATTTTAAGTCAAGCGAACGATGCTGTCGTTTCTTCAGCCTTCTACGGAACGACCGTGTTTGTGCCTGTCGTAGATGGGACGTTCATTGCGGAAAGACCGACCGTAACATTGGACCGACAAGTAGTCAATGGGGTGAGTTTGTTAGTTCGTGCGTTTTTCCTGGTTCATATACATGTGTCGCCTGTAGGACGTGCTTCTGTCTGTCACAAACACCCGCGAAGGCTTTGGCTTCGCCCTTCCCAACGGAACAAATACCACCGACTTCGTCTGACAGATGTTGCCTTACTTTAGCGCGAAGCAGACCAAGCTGCTAACTACTATACGGCCTTGGATGCGACTATCCCGCAGGCATCTGATCAGGGGGTTGCAATAATGGGCGAATGTTCGCATGTTCTGTTAGTACCCTGCAATGAAGGCCGTTACTAAGCGGTTGATTCCAGCGATCTTTATCTGCCCAACGTATTACTTACTCAAGGCATTCGACGGTAAATCCTGGAAGGTCAGCACGTCCGTCTGTAATTGCGCACGTCGCCTATTTTAATTAGGGTGTAGGGAGAGTTTGCTGTTCCTCCGGGTAATGTAGTCTGGCCTCGATGCTTGGTTGTGTGCCACGTCTGACATTTGTGCCCTTGAGCTTATCACGGGGACGACCTGCAGTACTATTTCCCCTCGTGAGCAGCTGCCATTATTGGTGATGATCATTTGGAATGCGACTTTCCTTGACAGATTTAAAAGCTACGGTCCACTATTTAATAACACTGATTTCATCAAATCATTCTCTCAGTCGTTCTTGGACGTCGTCCTCTCCCTAAGAAATTTGATCCTACAAATCTCACGCCGGCTTGGAATCATTGGAGCTCTAATAACACGGAGATGCTTTTCAACAAGACCTCTGCTAATGAACCAGATATATGGGCAATATCGACGGATGCCGGACTACTAGAACGATGCGCGTAAGTCTCTCTTCGGCTTGTACCTGGTATTACAAGCTAAAATCACCCCTTGCAGCTTTTGGCATAGCGTGGCCGTATATATGAGCATGGGCCAATAGTTAACATTTCAATTTCTTGTCAAGACTGCCCATACTTATGAAATGTGTGTATTACGTCTGATAATAGAATAACTCTTAAAAAAGTGTTCTAATTTCACCACCGGGTCATGCAAAATTACAACTGTGCAATCCTCAACCAATTCTTTGTGTGGAGCTTTCAAATTAGTAACAAATGTCCTCTTCCTCAGGGCTCAGACACTTCACACTCTAATTTCTTGTGCTGCTACTTCCTCATGAAAATTAAATCTTCTCTGATTTGCAAAGATCAGAGCGCGGGCAGTGCCACTCGGCATCTCTCGGCACTGTTTATTTATGACTTGCTTGCGCCACTGCTCGCTTTCCCTGTCGTCACCATGTCTGAACAAAGACTAGCAGATTTCGAGCAGAAACTTGCAAACCTTGAAGAACGCGTAGGGCTCCTTGAGTCGGTCACTCAACCTATCTTCAAATCCAGCCTTGCCAAAGGGGCATGCGACTGTCTTTTCTGGAGTCAACCCTCTCTCATGAATCGTTTTGTCTTTCCCGCCGATATCCAACTCCTCCAGCGTTTGACCGAGATATTAGGAGGCAACCGTGATAACAAGGGGACAGAGGCTGTTAGGTTGTTTCAGTTGCATGCAGCGGGGAAAGCAGTGTCGGGGAGGGATGCAAGTTTCATCACTCGAGCTCAGTTGCCACGAAACCCAACTCGATATCCGACTTTTTTGGATTCAGTCACATCTGTTGATATCGATGAAACAATCTTGCAGCGACTTCGCAGTGAAGTAAGCATTCTCTTACATTTACATTTTATGCTTAACTTATAGGACTGGTATACCATGATCGTCGATGCACGGAACAAATCCGCTCATGAAATGACTCCTCGCCAGCTAACAACCTTCATAAAATACCTCGCGGACGGCTCTGATGACAAGCGGTTTTATGCTGCCCTGTTTGCCTTCGTGTTCCAATTTCCATACACCGACACCGACAAGCAACCCGACAGCATCCAATCTCAGATTCTTACAAATTGTAAGTCTAGGCTTCCTACCAATAATGCTATATTTGACTCTTGTCATCAGCGGGCAGCGGTGACACTCTTGTCAGCCTCGACTCTGACACGGACATTGAGGACAGCGGAGCAGAAAAGCAGTGAGGGAATTGTCTGTTTCTTGGACTTATAGGGAGATATTCGCAACCTTGTTTATCATCCTTTACTATTAAAAAAAGCAACCAATATTATTAACGCAAAATTTGGCAAAGGGAAGAGAAGAAAACGGCAGCTATACAACAGATAATAAATCAACCAAGGTGCAAGTTTCGGTTTGGTGAGTTACCACAAGATAAATAAATAAATAAATCAAGACCCTGCTCGCCCATCGACAAAATCAAGTGCAGAATCAAGGCCCCGAACGAAACGCTCAGCATGCACTGACACGCCTCTGACGATTTTCGATCGTTTCTTCCCTCCACTTGGAGCAGCGGGGGGAGCAGTTGCAGATGTGCCAGGATCCTGAATGGTCGGCTCCCGAGTCGATAACGAAGACGACGAGGGGGAGGTAGAGCCATTGCTCGCAGTCTCTCCGCACCGACTAGTTCCCCGTTGCAAATTCGACTGAGAACGAGCATGCCTTAGCGTAGTAGAAGATGAAGGTCGCTGGGGATCGGGGACAACACCCTTGATAGACTGCGTGAGCCAGTGTCTGTCTAAGCGTGGATCGGCCGAAGACGAAAGGATCGACGTCGCAGCCGGATCTGCGAAACCCGCCGCAAATTTCGCTTTTTTGGGGTCTTTTGATGAGGTACCAGCCTTGAGTGTAGTTTTGTCGTCTTGCTCTACCGCTCTTTTCCTCTCCTGCTCATTTTCCCTCCTCTTCCCTTTCCCTTTCCCCTTATCCTTGTCCTTCTCTTTGTCCCTTTTCCTCAACAACCTCGACTGGACGCTAATAGTCGCTGACCGCCGTCTCGCACTACCACCATCTGCAACCTCTCCATTCCCCAAACCCACACTAACAGTGCTAGTAATCGTATGCGTCATCCGCGGTGGCAGTGTCGACACCGGAGACGTAGGGGACAGCGGTAGCGCAGCTTGTTCGTCCCCCTGTTCGCCTGCACCCGCACCAACCTCACCAGACAATAAAGGCGAGATCGAACGGCGCTGGAATGTATACGGGTGATACTGCCGATTATAGTGCGCACCAGCCATAGTCCCATGGTGCTCGGGTGCATTCAGATCAATTGGAGTAGGCGGCGGTGGTGAAAGTGACGGAGGCGGGGTAAGAGAAGGTGGTGATGGCGGTGATATAGGTAATGGCGATAACGGAGTAGGAGGCGGCCGATCCGAAACATCAAAAGGCGAAGCGAACGTCGCCTGCTCGAATGGAGTGGCGAACGTGAGAGGTTGGCTTATCTGTTCCAACTTTGCCGCCTTTGGAGAGGGGGCGACGACAACCCACGAGCGGGTTGTAGGTTGATTATCAACCTTTATCCGCATCCCACCCAATTTCCGACGCCTCTCTTCCTCTTCTTTCTCTTCCGCTACACGAACACGACACTGCCTCTCCAAATCCCTCGCCCACCCTTCCCACTCCAAATCACTAACATCATCATCATTCACTTCCTCCTCCTTCGTATCCCCCTCCCCACTCTCAACCTCCTCGAACCCATACCCACACCCAACACTCCCCCTCCTAACAACCTCCCCTTCCCCTTCCGCCTCCCCCTCGACCACACTCGCCTGCGCCTGCTCCTTAAGCACCCACTCCATCGCCCTACTCACATCACCCATACCAGATTGTTCACCGTGCGGATTCGCCATTCCGGGTAAGGAAGGGTACCAAGCGGAAGGGACAGTGGTAAAGGAAGTGTAAGTGGGGGCGGTGGGGGTGCGGGTGGTTTAGGGGTGGTGTTGAGACTTTGAGATGTCATGGGAGACTGGACCGTTTCAGGTTCTGATTCCAGTTCCGTTGCTGGAGCTGCCACTGAATAGCTCACAGCCGTCAATGTTGACGAAGTAGAAGATGGGATTGGGAGCAGACGCGAAGTTGAGTCTTGTGTGGGAGTCGAGCTGTTCAAAGTTGAAGTTGAACTAGACCATAACGGTGGTGATGGGATCGTAAGTCCCGCCTTCATCGTTTTCGTCGGGGACACAGAAGTAGAAGTAGAAAGAGGTAAAGCAACGCTAGACATAGTAGGCGTAGGAGTTGGCGTCGTAGCAGACGCGAACACCTCCGTCTCCGGTGCTTCTGGCGGCGACGTATTCTGATTCGGAGCAGAAGTAGGAAGAAGCGGAGCAGGTAAAAAGGATGAAGAGAGTGTATGTGGTGAATGACGGTGGAGGATCCGTAGGATACTCGTAAATGCTATAAAAATTTAAATACCATTAGCTATCAAAAGATTGGGAAGGGGGGGAAAGGGTGATGCCGCATACCATTCTCCTTAAGCATATCTCAACAGTTATTTGGAAAAACGAGGAGCAACCCTTTCAATACCCGATCGATTCAAAATTGTGAGCGGTCAACAATTTCGGTTTGCTAAGTGCTGACCCATTTCTTTGCGTGCAAGCTTTGTGATGTTGCCGCTGGTTTATTGTACCGTAAGTGATATACCATATGTAACTGCGCAATTACCGAAATGCGACGCAGTTCATTCGCGCAATGTGGTGCATGGAGATTTGACCGGAGTGAGAATGTTTAATGGCAATGCGAAGACTAAGGCCACAGTGGTTGTTTGTCCGCTTGATGCGGACAAGTGAGTGACCTGAACCTGACCTGAACAGTATGCCATAAACATACCGAATGACTTGCCCCGCAGAATTCTATTGTTTTGCGCGAAGCATTCTCTGTCACCGTCAGTCAAGGCTGGAGGTTATGGAATCGCTGGTTGGGCTGTAGGGGGCGACCTCATCATTGACACGAGCAAGTTCATCGGCGTGGACATTGAACGTTGAACGACCGCGTCCCGGAGGTGGCTATACTAGTCTGCGAGACATTGCACCTGCTGGAAACAAAGGGGGAGGCCATGATCGACTGTGAGAGGCTGATCCCTCCACAAACGGCAAATGAAGAAGGGACAACGACGACCAATTACGATTTTATGACTCTGCTTCAGGCGCCGTGGCCGGTGTTCTTCACGGTGCCCCTCTGCCTCCAGACGCCCTAGATGTGCCATCACCAAGTGTTCGACAACGATTGGATGCTGGACCAAGTGCTAGGTCTGCGTCCGGTTATATCTCAACAGAATCGAGTTCGAGTGGGTCTATGTCAAATGTAGCTGCAAGCTCCAACCCCTTACTGGCACCCTCAGCCCGTGAACAAGCATTTACAGACGACGCATCGCTGTCAATACCCGCTGGTTCATCTGGAGTATCCCCTGCGGTCTCAGCCTTACCTTCTTCTGGAGCAGACCCTTTCGGCTACATGAATCTTGAACCGAGTCCTATGTACCGGGCACCATCATCTAGCCAGTCAATCTATCGGTCGTATGGCCCCACTACTGGTGCATTGTTTTCCGGTGCAGGAGCCACGCCAACGCACCAACACGTCTATGTATCGTTCGGTGCAGGCATGCGACAGAAAGAAATCGACAGGTACACAGCTGATCATCCGCTTGAAGCAATATCATCATCTGGATTCAGCGAAGTTATACCTTACCATGTGCCTTTGTGAGTGCTTAAGACTTATTTTGTTGATGTGGATCGTGAAGTTTTGCTGTTAGCTCCGCGCACCCCGTGGGTTCATCTATCATGCTCCTCGGAGGGTTTGGTTTGTAGTTCTTGTACCATTTCTTTTGGAACTGCCTGTCAAAACTTAAACTTCAAATATAGGTTTTTCAATCTCGATTACGCGGCCTAAGCGTCGATAACCTTGTTGAGGTTGAGATGGTTTTGGCAGATGGCCGAGTCGTCATCGTCAATGAAACCGAATATTCAGGTCTGAAGAGGATTGTCATCCATTTGCACCTAAGGCTCAATTCATTTATGTCTAGACTTGTTTTGGGCAATGCGAGGAGGGGGCCCAGCGTTTGGTGTTGTCATCCGATATAAGGCGAAGGCTTATCCAGTTCCAGTGGTATTCGCGGGTAACCTCATCTAGTCAGTCTTGTCTGTCCAGTCATACATTCCCCGGATGTTTAATTTTTATTCTGTAGTCGATTCCACCGTGCCACTGCACCATCTCTCATTAAACACTTCCGCGACTGCGTCAAGGGCGCTCCGCGTGAGTTGTACGCCAATGTCTTACTGACCGCGGGACCAGCTGGCAAGGATTCGCTGGTGGTCATCCAAATATGTTACCTTGGTCCAAGGGAAGAAGGTCGTGATTATTTGCAAGCAATATCTGCCTGGGATGGTGAAAGCTGCCTTTTGAACGAAGTGCACGAAAAAAGCTTCCTACATCAGCAGCACAGGTGCTCCGTGGGAAAGGCAAGTAGTTTAGAGTTATAGCCGCCAGCAGCACACGCTAACCAGACTTCTCTAGCGGGCAGGCGGTGGTTCATTCGTTCTGCGCTCATCACCTCTCTACCTGACGACATTATCCACAAAACGGTCTTTCAATTCTCGACTGGCCCCTTAGGCTGTAGTTAGTTCATTTAGTTCTCTAATTCTGTTGGTCCTGGTGCTTTAAATAACGGTTCACATTTTTTTGTATGCGTACAGCATGGCTATTCGAACTTGCTGGGGGTGCTATTTCCGACTACGAGGATACCTGTATCCCCAAGATCCAACGAGAGGCACGTTTCACAGTTGCTGCCTTGCACCAGTGGGAAATAGGTATCGTAGATGATAGATGCAGAAGCGCCGCGGAAGACTGGATTTCAGGCACTCTGATGTCTGTCAATACTGGCGGACCATATCCGACTGTGAGATCCATATCGTTTTTTATTCGATATCATTACTCAATCATTGTAACAGTTTCTTGGCCGTCACGAACCGCCTGCTCGCACGATGGCATGCTTTGGTCCTAACTGGCCACGTCTCGTTGAGATCAAACATAAGTATGACCCTTCTGGGATGTTCCGCAATACGTTCTGGCCACTGGATACCCATGGGCAAGCCATCGAGCCCGAGCAGCACGAGCCCTCCAGTCCGTGATTCGCATATTTTGTTAGGTTCCTGTCTAGTGGGTTTCGTCGGTTGTGTATTCGCTGCAGAATGTGCGGACTTTATGTGCTCTGCTTGTCAATGGAATGAACTATATGTACATGGTAAATACAGAGCATGAGGGTACAACATCTAAAGTACAACCCATATTACTCAACCCCCGCGGTATGAATTTGGTAGTAAGATATCAATATTAGTACTAGTCCAGGGGTATCAGAAAGCTCGCCAGTGACCATCCGATGTTCCCTACAATGTCTCTAACAAGTAGTAGGCAATCTTCTCCATCATCAACATATAGAGGTAAATCTTCATGAAGGGAAGGATGTCCATATTCCTCCAAGACTTCAAATACAGTGTTAACCCGGAGAGTAAAGAAAGGAAGATTGCGGTATGAAACGCCATCTGGAGGATTGCAGGGATGGACGACACGGCAAGCGTACATAGCTCGCGCTGTTTGAAGAGAACGGCTCGGACTACAAGTCGAGGATACCACGGAATGTCGCCCTGGCCGGGAAACTGTTGCGCTCCCTCCAGTGTAAAAGGTAGTAATGCCTAGAGGGGGAGGCGTAGCCTCAATCGATTTGCGGGAGGATGATCTGCGGGAGGATGATCTCGAAGAGCGAAATGATTTGGACATTTTTTGTGTCAGGCTTGACTTGCGTGCGGGTCGACCGCGCTGATCACTATAGTCTTGTGCGTCCGAGCTGCGGCGATTGAGGGGAATTGTGCGGGATGAACCGGAAGACACAGACTGTCTGACGCCGGGGCTTTGCAACGACGTTTGGGCGGATGATGGGATAGGCGTAAGCATAGGCATGGGGCCTAGCATAGAGATGTATGCGTAGTCATTGAAGTCCTCTGTTGGTCGCGAATGCTTCGATGACTTCGATTTGCCCGATTTGCCGGACCGCACACTTTCCCCCGATTGTTTGTGCCCGTTCTTCAATGACCGCGAGTGGGATGGAGAGGTAGGTGAAGGTGTTGGGACTTGGGGGATATATCCGGAGTTTAAAGACGCCAACATAGAGACGATGCGATCAGGCGGCGGCTGCACCATTGGTTTCTCGACGTAGATTTTCTTTGGGTTGACGATGTTGAGACCAGTAATCACACTCGCCACCTCTGACCAGCGGCCCCACCACACCCGTGAGGTCTCTGCTGCGCCAGCATTCATCTCACCATCAACACGTAGTGCATCCCATAGGCCGCCCCAACGATCGTGGACGTCAGCCCAGTAAGATGTTTGCCAGTGAGCAAGTTGCATTATGGATGTAGCGATCCCTTTGTCGAGTAGCCTAAGGTATTGTGGAAGTTCAGAGAAAAGCTGGCCACGTAAAGCCAGGTAAGACTGCGAAGCTTCCAGCAGAGCGGTTGGCGGACGACCTTTGGCAAAGTTGATGTTGAGGAGACCATAATGCAGTGGTTCCAGAGTGTTCATCGCCTCCAAAAGACGAAGCGGGGCGCGCATACTGTCGACGAGGCGCGCTAGGTCGACTAGTAACTTCTTGTGGATTATGGATTCGAGATCACCGCTCAGTGGTGTCAGCTGCTCCTCGACCACCACTACGAATGCATCAAATGCCTCCGACTTCTGCTCCTCCGACAGTCCGATGACCTGTGCGAACCCAACGGCCCACTGTTTCAGCGCTCTAACTGTTACTTTCACAGTAGCAGCCCAATCCACCGCCTCTTTCGCGAATTGATTGATGAATGCATCACTCCTTTTCAATAACTTCTCCATCCTTTCCACCTGCTCTGCCTCGTGATTGTCCTCTTTCTCTTTACCACTCCGCAAACTCTTCATCCGGCTAATGTTCACAGACGCAGGCACACTCAACCCTTTTTTGCCTTTTCCTTCTCCCGGTTTGGTGTTCAATACTTCTTTGACCACTTCCCACCGGCGCCTATCCTCGTTCACAGCTCGGGCCACATCCTCCATCTTCTCCCTGGCTAGTTTCAGATTCTCCTTATCGGGGTGAGTATCTGGTGTTTCTGCAATGATGGCCGTGAGCAAGAGTGAGTATTTCAGTAATCTTTGAACGGGCTTGATGAGGAGAGACGGCAGGTCCCATGCATGGGTCAGCGACGTCGCTAGTGTCTTGCTGTGATTGAGGTATGCTGTGAGTGCTGAGCTCGGAGGTAAAGAATGTAGGTGAGACAGTGCTGCCGGATGCCGTGTGATGTAAGTCTTGTAAGGAGGCTCCATGGCCGGTATCTGCATACAAAAAAAGTTAAGTGGGTGTGAAGAACCACATAGAGGCTTGGTTGACGAACGATCTCTACAAATAAGGCCCCAACGTGATCATCACCTATCCCGCCATCAAGCACCGACCCCAGCGCCTCTTCTAAGCGTTCTACGAACAGATCAGAGAACAGGGCAAGCTCAGCGACATTGCTGAATATTATTTTGGTGTCTTCACGTGTCATAGGAGGCCCCATTTGAGACGACGATGTCGACGAATCAGATGCTGTAGAAAGGGTGCGTGAAGATGATCCTGACGACGGTGGTGTCACTGGGTGTGCATTAAATGGTGCAGGTTGCCCTAGCAGATGTTAGCACCAGAATGGGTCAATGACTGTACCACACACCTAGCGCACAAGGTATATGAACGTCTCGGATGAGAGCCAAGTCAGAGGCGTATGCACGTTCTGATGATAGTAATTCTAGCAATGCGTGTGTCCGCTTTGACATTGTCGGAGGAGTGGGAGTTAAAGACGTAGACAAAGACGCTACTTCATCGTTAAGACTGGGTATGACCGAGGGCGAATCTGGTCGACCGGAATATCTACGGTCTCCTTCCGGGAACTGTGGGTCGTCGTTCAAATCCATAGATTCTAACAGCCCAGACAAAGTTGCGTAATTAGGCATTTCATCCATCTGGGCCGCCAAATTCCGCGCGTCCTCCAGGACTTGGGTAGAGGAGACTATAGCCCGTGGGCGTGGCCTCAATGGCGATCGCGCTGGTACTGGCGGTGAATGCATTGGTGTGCTGGGTTGTCCCTGGCCTGACGACGATAGCTCGTACATGGGCGTTGAACGTAGAAAATTTGGACTCGGACTAGCTAAATCACCCATGCGGTTAGAACGAGGTTTCCTATCAGGTATCAAGGGCAGACCGATGTTATCGAAAGGTTCCGCTGAAGCTGCCATATCGATTCAATGTCCCTTCAAGTCCACGCACTGGCCTGCTTCTGTGATAACGGAACACTTGACAACGAATATCTAAAATACCATCCACGTGGGATGATTCCATTAATAAGGCTTGCACAAATGGAAAGAACGAGACAAGCATACTGGCTGTTGTACGCACTCTGATCCTATTCAGCCTTCTTAATTTCCCTCTCAACCTTGATCCCGAAAAATTCAATGCGCTTTCCGTTTCCGATCTGCCTTGTCCTCGTGTATGTCGCGAGTCTAAATCACTGATTGCCTGATTAGAGTCCGGATTCGTTTCAGTACTGGGGAGCAAGTTATATAAAGCTTATATATGAAGTAGGAAGGGGGTATGAGAGTTGGGTATGGTCAGAGTCGATTCAAGGCAATTGGCAGCCGGCGTGGTACGGTAGTGGCGTTTAATGGGCAGATCGGACAAAACGTGCCGATAAATAATTTCAATTGCCTGAAAGTCATCTAAACTCGGGGTTGTGGGACCCAATTCATGCCAGGTGCGGAGCCTGAAGAATCTCTAAAAGTCCCAGTGGGATTGGGGAGCGAGTACGGGGAGGAACGGGAGTGGGGAAGTATAGCGTTGGCTCGGAAAAATGCTGTCCGATCGATCCCTTCACATACTAGCCTTGCTGGCACGCAACAGGAACAGAAGCAGAAGTATCCCATATTACATCTTTCCGCCAGCCAAGCACATGCCAGTTGCGAAGTGGCCCACTGGCTACGTTGGCGTACTTCTGATTCAAGTAAGTAAAGTGGTTCAACTTCAACCTTCAAACTGAATGGATCTAACATAACACGGGCCCATGTATTCGGCATGAGCGGGAACAGATGAATTAGCAAGGAATGCGTTTGTGTGAAGATGGCGAGGTAAGCGTCGGAGTGAGTTTGGCGGTATGTGAAATGGTGAAAGCTAGGAATAATCCGGAGTTAGTTGTTTAATAATATATGTACCGTGTTATAGCTGTTATTTCCATCCTCATGCCATCTCCTCTGCGGCATAAGACGCCGACGCAGCCGCTGCGCGTTCATACCGACGCCTGCCTTCGTGGAGACCCATTGATGTCCCAGCTAGCGCAAGTAAAGTGAAGAGGTCACGCCATAGCAGGGGTTCCGTTTGGAATATTGCTTGCATGAACGGGACGTAAACGAGCGCAAGCTGCACGATGAACGAAATCGATACTGTTGTGACCAGCATTTTGTTTTGTGTTAACCCGCAGCCGAGCCCACGGTTTTGTATCGCCGATACGAGATCCAGAAAGACGAAACACGTGAAGGTCTGGGAATCCAAATTAATCGAGTACATTGAGCGCAAAGAAATAAACATACCATGGTTTGTTCTCGTCTCGACATATGATCATCTGACAGTGCAAATTTGTAGATGAACAGCGTGCCAGCCACGATAATAGCTGCAGAAAACAGAACCCGACAGAGTAATCGCCGGGTAATAATCGGCTCGTTCTTCTTCCTCGGTGGTTTTCGCATAATTGCAGGATCCACAGGATCAACGCCTAATGACTGACTTGGAGGACCTGGCGGGAATTACGTTTAGCTATCGATGTCGAACATAGAAAGCCTCGCATGTGATGCTGGACATACCATCCATTAAAATGTTGATGAATAAGATCTGCATCGCGTTTAAGGGATTACTAAGCCCGAACATGGTACTGAGCGTAATGAGTGTCAATGCGGCGGCAGCCGTACTCAATTGGAACGACAGGAAGTTTTGGATGTTATGGAATATTGATTTTCCTGGCCATCAACAGATATCAGACAACATGTTCCTCGGCAGAGCGAGAAGCTGCGATCTCACCTTCTTCTACGGCTGGTAATATTGTGCTGAAATTATCATCCACGAGAATGACGTCAGCTGCCTCTTTGGCAACGTCGGTACCGCTCTTGCCCATTGATACCCCAATGTCGGCCATCTTCAACGCCGGTGCATCATTGACTGTTACCACGACATGATTAGCTGATTCGACGTTCGAAGAAAGCATTCGTACCGCCATCCCCAGTCATGGCTACAACTGCGCCCCTTGATTGGAACGCTTCCACAATGGCCATTTTATGTCTTGGCGTTGTCCGCGCAAAGACACTAACAGAACCCACCCGTTCCTTCAGCTGAGCCTTGGTCATTAGATCGATTGCCTTGCCCGTCAAACAATATCTGCTCTGCTCCGCTCCTAATGACCCTCGAGGACCCACCCGAAGTCCTAGCTTTTGCGCGATGGAAAGTGCGGTTTGCTCGGCGTCGCCTGTGATCATGACCACTTGAACGCCTCCAGATTGTAAGAGCCCAATGGCATCCGCAACACCTTTGCGAGGCGGGTCTAGCATAGCCTGGAAGCCAACAAAGACGAGATTATTTTTCTCGTGCCCTCTGTCTGGGGATGACGATCGCGTAGGAGGGCTCGACCGAATTGGTGAGGATGCAGAGGATCTTGTTGCAGGTTCGACCGAACCATGTCCATACGCCATAGCGATAACACGAAGACCTCTGGACGCTGTCGCTTGAGCTTTACTCAATATTACACTTCGGGTATTTACGTCCAGTCCTGGAGTGGATTCGTCCGAAACATAGTAAAATCTACACCGGTCTAAGATTGCATCGATGGAGCCTTTGATGTAGTACATCTCTCGTGGAGGGATATTCATGTGTGCAGTATTTGCAGGGCCGTGGGCACCGCTGACCGCCATGTACTTTTGTTCAGAATTAAATGGTCGTTCGGACAATCGAGTAAAGTTCTGGTGATACAGCACAATAAAGAGCGGCACGAAACCCAATTGAAACCACACGCACCTGTCTCTGATCAGGGATCCCAAATACATCTAACACGTTCAACAAAGCAACGTCTGTAGATTGTCCCACAAATTCCCCGTGCTCATTTCGTGTCATCGACGCATTATTACACAGCGACCCGATCTCAATCGTCTTTGTCAGTGCTGGTGATATACGTTCCGCGGGCATGACAGGTACTGAAGGATCGATGTGAACCATCTCGTCCACGGCATATGCCTCTGTAACCATCTGTTCGTTCCTCGTCAGGGTGCCTCGTATCGGACCATATTAGAACTAAGCAAGGCCAATGACGAAAATACACACCTGTCTTATCCGAACAAATAACAGATACTGACCCAAGCGCCTCGACTGAATGCAATTTCTTCACTATTGCCTTTCGTTTCGCCATCCTAAGCACTCCCAGCGCGAGCGTGACGGTTGTGACTATCGGTAAGCCTTCGGGTATAGCAGCGACGGCGAGTGACACTGTGTTTGAAATGTTTTAGTGAAGTGTCGACAATTGTGAAGAGAAGGTAGTGCATACCTCCGATGGTAAACATCTCAAGCCATGATCGTTCTTGTAGGACGCCGATGAGACATATCACCCCAATCACCGCGAAAGAGATTATGGACAGTTTCTTGGCCAGCTCGTCCATACTGAGTTGCAGTGGTGTTCGCTTCTCTTCCACCTAAGACAAAGTCAGCAAAGTCCAAAGTCCAGGTAGAGGTTTAACAAACATCTTGCATCATGGAGAAAATGACTCCGAATTCCGTTTGTGTGCCTGTCGCAATGACAATCCCAGTGCCCCGTCCTACACCCTCCATCAACAACGGATACAAATTATAAAATTAAGGGTATTTACCATTCCGGACCAGTGTGCCCATATACCCTACACAGGTCCTGTCTGCCAACCCGACCGGCTCTTGTCGACCACCAGTCCCGCCAACCTCAAACACACAGGCATCAGTGCCTTTCCTCCTCGCAACAGTTTCCCCCGTCAAACTACTCTCGTCGATTTCTAAATCAATAGCAAATACTAACCTCACATCTGCGGGAACGCGATCCCCCGTGGTGAGCGTGATGGTGTCCCCCGGTACGAGCTCGTTCGCCAGAATGTGGATTAATTGGCCGTCGCGAAGGACACGACAGTGGTGGGGCACGAGTTTGTTAAGCGCTTCGAGGGACTTTTCGGAGCGCTGCTCTTGGACGAAGCCGACAGTTAGGACGATGAGTACTGCGACTGTGATGCTGATCGCATCGTCTATGTTGCCCATGATAGCGCTGACCACGGCGCTCGCGCACAATAGTAAGATAAGTGGGCTCTCATAAATCGTCTTGGCGAATTTTAAAAGTACGGGTTCTGGTGTGGACACCGAGAACTCGTTGTAGCCATGTATCGCTTGTAAATTGGGTATTTGAGAACTTGATAAGCCATGGTCGGGTGACGTCTGAAATTGAGTGAGGGTGTCTTCCACCGTGCAATGCGCAAACCGCGCAGATGGGGTCTCTTTGTGTCCAACCTCTACCTCCGTCCTGAGCGGTGCATATCCATTCTCCAGAGTATTGTCCTGACCAACAAACCGGCCAGTGACGGTGTGGACGACGCTGCGCCATAGTCCCGCAACGCCCTCGCTTCTCAATTCATCTGCCATATTTTGGAAACCCGCGGCAGTGGGATTCTGAAGTAGCGATCCTTCACGCTGATGTCTCCTCAATGTGGTGCTGTAAGCAAAATGCTGGTCCGCATCGGGAGTGGGCTGAGGCTCGCGGTCTAGTTCTAATGACACGCGGGGAAAGTAAGTTGATGCGGGAGGTGACGGACTGCGAGGGCCGTCGGCCTGGTAAAAACCCTGTGCATGACCGTTGAAGGCCGGCCGTGAGAGAGCCGAAGAAGTCGACATGTGGGATTCAGGTATTATTGTCAATTGATGTGACGACCGCTTGCGATCTAAAACTGGGCCCTGTGAACGACGCGGTTTGGACATTTCTGCGATTGATTGCCGTGGGTATATTTAGAGCCAAAATATGCGGGACTTGTGCGGTTGGTAGATCGGTGTTATGTTGAATGCTTTCAGAAATTCAACAGTTCAAATGAGCGATGTGGATGCACAGGAAGGCACCATAATATTGAGCGAGTAAAGTTGAAAAGCCGTAAGCCCAAAGCGATGAGTCTATATGGTCTCCTGGTCGAGGTGCGCAACACGAGTAGTAGCTGTAGCCCAGTGCCTAGCGAGAGGACTTGTAATGGCTGTAATAGGCTGAAAGGGTTGACGTGGTACAAAGCAAAACCGCATTAGTACTGGAGGCAGTTTCACGGTACACGTGGTGTTATTTACCAGCAACCTTGATTCCAAACACCTGTCGCCTAATTTCTCCGCCCAAGGACCTTCCTTATTTAGAGGGCACAGCATTGCGCCACAACTGACAGTTTGCAACACATTTAACATCCGCGTGAATGCATTGATTCCGAAAAAGGAAGGTTCTTGGGTGGGCTCTGTCTCCAATTTCTCCAACTCCTAAATCCAAGACAGACCCCAACCATCTTAGGGGACACACTGATATTGGAAATTTGGAACCAATCGATGCACAGTATTAGTATACATTTGCGATACGCCTTGATAACGGAGGCTTATCGTACCAATTGTGCCAAGCCATTTGTTATTAGTAACTCCGCCGTCTTACCGACATCAATGCTTTAAACCAACCTTGTCAGTGCTCTGTAGAAAGGATAGACAACATCGGATTTCTTAGACCTAAATGCCAAGGCTATTGTGGCGCAATTGTTCCGCGAAGATCAGAGTCACACGAACTTCTGTCGAACTCCCGAAATTAAAATGAGGGCTAATACATAATTGTGATCCCGGCCTAAAAGCTGCTAAATCAGCCTAAAACTGAAAGTGTAGTCATCGTTTATTTGTCCAGAATAATAAATAATAGAAGAAAGCGGCACGGGGTGGCTGTGTTGAGAGTCTACTAGACAACCGCGACTTGCGATTTCTACCAGGCCGAACTCGATTATTTCTACAACTTTCCTTGGATAAAATCACAAATGGCCAGCTCAGGCCGAGCATATGACAACCCTCGACGAAGCCGAAGCCCCGACAGAAGCTACAGACGGGATCGGGACGAGAGAGACCGTCCGAGGGATGCAGTTCGCGACAAGGACGAGTTGCGGCACAGGGATCGAGATAGAGACAGAGAAAGAGAAGGAGACGATCGGCGTCATTCGCGCTCCCGATCTCCACGCTCTTACCGTTTTCATCATGACCGCAGTCGTAGCCCAAGGAGACATTCGAGGTCTCCAGATAGTCATCGAGGAAAGGACAAAGAGAAGCGCAAGAGAGGACGTACACGGTCTCGTTCTCGGTCTGTGTCTTCTGATGACTCCGAGTCTGATGATCATAAACGGCATAAGAGAAAAAAAGAAAAACATCGGAAACGGAGCAGGAGTCGAGAGCGAAAGGAGCGGAAGAAGGAGAAGAAAGAGAAGAAGGCGAGTTTCATCCCTTGGGAGCAGACTGTATACTGACATAGAAGTGACTCTACCCATAGAAAAAGAAAAGCGCAGCTGCAAGCTCGCAGTGGGGTAAGCATGGTATCATCAACGAATCCGAGTATGTCTACAAGCTCTTCATTATAAAGAATGAAGTGATTTACCGTTCCATTTCGCAGCTTCTACACAAAAGGCCAAGAGTTCCGCACTTGGCTCCTCGAAGAACGCAAAATAAATCCAGAAGCCATTTCCAAAGACCAGGAAAAGAAGGAGTTCTCAAAGTTTGTCGAGGATTTCAATACAGGTGGCCACCTATTCTCTACCTCTCTCCCTTCCTTACACTTACATTCTTTCCAGCGACGCTTCCACATGAAAAATACTACCACATGGAAGCCTACGAGCGACGAATGACCGCTCTCCGTTCGGGGGAATACTTACCACCAGCAGAAGACTCTTACGACCCTGCAATGGACTTGAAAGCGCACTCGAGCAAGCATAAGAAGACCCCAGTAGAGCAGGAAAGCTACCTGAGCAAAGAACAACTACAAACATTACGAAAGGTGCAGCATGAAAGGATTGAGGTGCGCGGTGCTGTTCATGGAGGTGCCATCTGTACTTAACGCTGATTTATCGTTGATTCGCAGGCTGGGAAAATGAAGTTGCTCGGGATGGATGTGAAAACCAACATGGGGGTGCGGATGGATGGTACTGCGTTTGATTGAGTGGATGTCCGAATTGTTGTGCGGTACATTTATTGTGTGGGTATGTGACTATATAATTCCAAAAACCGCATACTTCCATTCAACTACTTGAGACTATAAGATATCTTGCCCACGAATGCTTCGCCCACCTCCGCCTTTTTGCCATTCCTCGTATCAACGATAGACACTATACCTCGTCTGTCACCGGTTCATCCATGAATCATCCTCGTCGTAGAATGAGTGCCTCATCCGATTCGACTGCGTGCCTGGTTTCTCAGCGAGTGCATTGGCACGATAGGCTGAACGATTTCAGGTCGCTGCCAATACACATCATATCTGTTGGCTGATCGCTGCTTCGTCTAACGGGTCGAAAAACGGCTGTAGAAACTCCATGCTAGCATCTGAAACATCAAGCGAGGCAAAACCGTTGGAATGTAACCAATTCGTGGTACAAGGTAGGGTTGAAATCCTCTGGAATCACAAAGCCATAGAAGAGGACAGTATCTCTGGGAGCATAATAGCCACAACGCGGTAATGACCCTATACTGATATAATTAATGCCTGCTCTCCGACCGTTGGGGGGGGGGGCATCGGACCATTGACTAACTCTTTGCCAGTGAAAAGATGTAGGAAAAATCTTTGAACCTACATTTCGGGGCCAGTAATCTAGGGCAGGGAAGAGTCTAATCAATTGCAGTGATCAGTAGAGAGTCTGAGACTTTCACAAGTACTCGATATCGGAAGGAATTACTAGCAGATCCTGTAAAGGGTGGATGTTAGTTAGTTGTAGTTGGTTGATTGATTTACAAGTAATTCGAAGGGGGGAGGCAAGAAAAGCATCCAAAAGAAAAGAAAGCACTAAGCAAAAAAAGAGACGGGACGTATGGAGCCATTCACTAAGTCACCGCCTACTTTGTGTTAAATTCACATGAAATTCAAAACAAATACTAAATATATTCCCTCTTGCCAAAACACTCTATTTATAAGTAGGGACACAATGGCTAGACAGAATTTAATTAGCTAAAAAATTGAGTGAGATAAAGTTCTTGAGAATAATGAATTTGGCCACATACCCATACTATTACCAGGTATCTAGCGTGAGCTACAGCCTCCGGAATTCATATGTGGGGCTTTCATTTGATTGACCCGAACTTCTGCACTGGCCTCGAACTGAGATCAATAATATTTAATGGATTTAACCTCTCAATGAAAAATTTGTTGTGGAGTTATTGGGCAAGCTTGTGAAGCCACCGGAATATCCCTGAGGACTGTGAATAAGGCCGTAGAATTAACTTGGGAAGGGCTGTCTTCGCCAGCAGAACCCTTGCTCGCCAGTGGCAGTGGTCGGAGTCGCCACAATGTTTCTGTAATTTTATCAAAAAGCTTCAAGTCACTTTTTTTGTTTCTTTGTTCTTGGCTTACTGGTGAAATATAATTTTTTCTTTTTGCGAGGGGCCACTCCCGCCCAACCTGCGGTTGGCCGCTCATGGCCCAACTTTGTAAATTTGTAATAGTTATAAGTTACATACTATATGGGATTTCAACTGGTGGTGGGAAATTGATACCAAAAGGAGGTTGTGAAGCCACAATGTACAAATATGACACGCGGAGATGCCGGTGAGTTCGGCATTGGCTTCAATTAAAGGGGGCGAGGAACCCTTGGCAAGCAAGGGGATACTGTATCTCCACGTGTTTTCAGAGCTCAGACAACTGTGAATATATTGGTTGTATTATCTCTTGATGTTGTGAGCATTATTTGGCAGAAAATCCATCTGATGTTCGAGTATGTGCTTGATGCAGCAACACTCCAATTCACGTTCTGAGTAGTTTCTGCACTTGTACCATATCAAATTTATTTATTTTGACATCCTTTTTGGGACTATAGGTTAGGGTTAGCAACAAAATTTTGGCTCAGTCGATTTGGCCACTACACAAAATAGGCGGTGACTAGTAAGCGAACGGCTCCATACTTAAAATTGTTCATAATATCCAAGAAATGGTTATACATGTCCGGCTCGTCTTGGAACTGGATCTTGACGAGGTGGGCTGGGGAGGTGCGAGTACGGGTGTTGAGGTTGATGTCCTCGGTGACGATGGTCCCTTCGTCATCGCTGCTGCTGCTATTGTTGAGGAAGCACAGCTATAGTTCCCACCATATCCTCAGCATCCGTAGCTAGCTTTGTTAATCTAGTGCTTATCGTCGCAAGTTTCAGAGCTTCGGCGTCTGATACGGCTTGTTGTGATTGTGATTCGACAACTTGAACGGCGGGGTCCTCAACTGGGACAGACGCAGATGCTAATGCTTGATCTGGATATTGGCATCGGCAGTACCAGAACCTCCCAGCGGTTCAGAATCAAGGAGTTGTGCGCTGGGTCCACCACGGTCCACCACCTAACTTAGGATGTTTTTGGTTGTCCAATGTCCACGTTCATGAACATCGACTCGGAACGCTAGGGGTGTTCACCTGGGAGAATAAGACTTGTTGGCATGAGGTGGGATGTCATTTCCATAGGCCTACCACCAAGCGGCTTCTTTTCATCGACCACGACGCAAGGCAAGGCAAGAAAATCGTATATGACTGCGTACCAATTATAATCCGTGTACATATAACATCCTAAACCAAGACCACCCGATTCCCAGTTACCCCACTCCTACTTCCCCTCCCCTCCCCTCTTTTACCACCCTTCATCCGACCAGACAACCATTGTCGAAGCCCGGCCAAGACACGTCGGACTTTCTCTCCCGGACCTTTCTCATCTGTTGGCTGGTTTAATTCTAACGGTTTCGCGTCAGTATCAGCCATGGTCTCCCCTGCCATACTTTGTTGCTGTTCCTCGCGGATTCCAGAAGGTTCGGGAAGACCGGAAAATTGTCGTCGAATGGCGGTGAGTATATCCCGAAATTGGATTACGAGCTGATGCAACCATTGGAAGTGTGCATTGCCCGCAGTTGTCTGTTGCAGCGTTTTCTTTTCCTCCACCATCTCCTTCTGCAATAGCAGCGGAAGAGCATCATTAGTAAACTGGCTTAAAATTTTCCACGCGGACTGATGGGTGTAGTCAAATCGTGCGATTCGCGACCCGGAGCTGATCATCGATCGCCAGTAATCCGTCCGTAACTCCTCCTCGCACTGTGACCCAGTCGCCATATCAATTGTATCCCACATCGTTGTAACGAGAATCACGTTTTGAAGCGCGCCAGGGCCACAGACCATCTCGAAAATGTCGGTGTTTCTCCGCGAAGTTCCCGACATTCGGTTGTCAGAAATACGGTGCAAGAAGAGGAGGCCAGTCAGCTTGACCCTTTTGTTGTATCTGGCAACATCAGAACGAGATCAGAATTTGTGTTGGTATCATGTGAAGATTTTTACGTCGTTTTTAGCCATTCTGAAATGTCTATCAGAATGTCGGTATCCGTCCTAGAGGTATCATCGAATCCCGGGGTATCGAGAAAGACAATTCGGCGATCAGGGTTTTCAGGATACATGCACCTTACGGCCTGGACGCCTTGTGTGCACGAGCGCATATCGTGACCGATGGTAGTCAGATTATTTCCAACTGCTATATTTATAAACTGCTCTCCAAATTTAGTAGAGCATTTATCAGACAAAGGGGAGGGGCGTTTTACCGAACTTTTTCCAACCCCTGTAGCGCCAATTACCCTAAAGAGCCCCAAGCTTTAGACGACGGAGGAGCAACAGCATAAAATGTGGCGACATACGCTATGATAATGTCCTGGTCTGAAATTTGAAATTCATTCTTTGACGTGGACGCCGTGAGCATTGCGTGGTCTCGTGCAGTCTCCGCGTCGCTTTGGGCATTGTGTATCAACTGTCGTTCCAAAGACGAAATTTCCGACAGTCGAGGATCGGGACCTTTATCACCTCTCGCCAAGCTCTTACATCGACCACAGCAAGATGATGGATGGATCGATCCTGGCTGTTGGGACTGTTTACAGCTGCACTCCAGTGGCATGGAACAACCTGTAGTAGAATCATGGGGCCCGTTGATTCCTTCTGATGAAGTAGAGGCCTGCTGGCTCCTCTCAGCGGACGGATTCACCGATGCTTGTTCCACCGTATCCCTCCGAACAACGAAGACGCCACCTGTATGTAGATATGTTTGTTAAGATTTTGGGAAACCGAGAAAAACAATACTCGTGATTTACCGGACTCCATCGATGGTCGATAGTAATCATGGAGGCGATCGAGAAGCTCGTCAGCTTCGGGAAGCACCTTGTTCTGAAGTCAAATATATGTTATCCCTCCTTAATCGAGGTGAGGCTCACTACCAGCACTTACATGGTCAGAGAGAGGCCACAAGTCACTTTCGTGCGTCACTGCAACTTGAGCGTCAGGCATCTGAACGGGTGAGCCATAAGCTTTATCGTGACTAGATCAATAAGGGGGCATGTGTACAATAGCAAGGAGGTATTCGTTGATAGTATTTAATGGATGGTACACCTATTATACGGGCATAAGGACAATGGTTATGGCATGTATATTGGAACGGTCACCTCAGTCCTGCCTGGTACGAGTTCAAGAAGTATGTCGTTGGCGAAAGTGTCTTCCTCACTAGCTTTCAAAGGGCTTGGTGAGGAATGTGACCATGATTGAGCAACCCCAGATCCGATCTTGCCAGAACCTCTCCCAGACCAAGACCGACTCCCACCATCCATGAAAGGAATGTGGCTTCCTTTCCCTCCCACTATAGGCGATACTTTGGCACGGCCTCTGAACACCAATCCAGCACTTACCATCAGCTTAAATCCACGAAGAAAGTGGCATTGGTTCTGATATAACTCAGAATCACCCCGCGATTCAGGTCCAATGCGCACTGTCGCAGGGCAGTACGTCTCCCACGAATAAGCGTAGGCTGCCTTAGCCTGGACAAGCTGTGCTGCAGTGAATTTCAAAGATAAAGAGTTGCTTTCTGAGGAGCAAGAAACAGAGGCAACGCCCCATGTTGTAGATTTGTCACATCCGGTGACCAGATAAAGAGAACCATTTGCGGCTTCTCGTTCCAGCTCGCCATTAACGAACTCATACCAGGCCTTCGCGTACTTGAGAGCGTGACGACGGAATTTCCCAATTTTGAGAAGATCTTGGCGGGCAGCTCCTTCGGGAAGCGTCAGGATCGCTGCTTCACTGGAGGCCGAGGTGAAACTATATTCGATGTTCATACCTGCCGGGACATTTAGAGCCCTGGCGGCAAAATATTAAAGGATAAATAGAGATTTCATATGTAGGCCAAACGTACTCGTTCTCCTTTACAGCACCTTCGACGGTGATTCTTTTGGCTCTAACAGAAGCGCTGGAGATGTCGGAATGCCGTTTATGCATGTTTTTCAGGAGGGAAATATCGCCTGGAGCCACGTGGACTTGTTCGAATCCCTCGGGTACTCCGTAACAGTTGATTGGATCGTCCGCAGGTATGCAAATGTTGAACACGAAACTGAACGATCCATCTGGCATGATGATACCAACGTCGCCGATACTCGCGCCTCTTGCGCGATACTCTTCGGGAAGGTTGTCGTAGGGTTCCGGTACGAATAAGGGATATCCGTATTGTTTAGGTAGTAGCTGGCGAGCATAGACATCGCTTGGGATGGCAGACATTGTCTCGAGATGTTGGTATTAGCCGGTGATAGTGATCGGGGGGAGAGGAAATCGAGTTGATTTCGGAAATTGGCAGTGCTCATATCTAATTTAAGCCGTGCACCAATCACGCCTCGCTGCCATATGGTTTACAGCATAGTTAGTGCCGGAAAGGATAAAATGGACGCAACGACATGCCAGGATCATGTCAGCCTCGTTGTCGGAACGTGCTTCGAAACACTGCCTGGAATTCGGATCCTTCTGGACTTTTTCATTTCAGTAACCGCGACTGACGAACGGGTAGACCAATTCATCATGGTCCTGCGATGTGGCATTTGGTAAGGTCCTAGAACTGTGCGACGAATTTTGGCACAATTTGCATTCGTAGAACTCTAGGTCTCTTCAAGTCACATGCTTTATGTGTACTTACGAGGCTTTACGAAGTCGCCGAAAGATGCAAAGCGAGCACATTGTTTTGGTGTGCCTACAGTCGTTGGGATGTCAAACTGTCAACATGTTTTGGCAAGGTTCTTCCGGAGCCATTTCGTCCCATGCGTTTTTTCACGTCAAAAATCGCGGAAAATCTTTTAATTCGACAATTACCGCTTCTTGTCGCCAAGTGAAAGTACTCGCGAATGATAGTGAATACTAGTGGGGTGGTCACTATGTATGGGAGTCGTAGTTAGTTCGGTACGAGAAGGGAGTACGCCCTATAGTAGGCTCCGAGTCGTGGTTGAAATGTTGAAGGGTGACTGATGCGAAGACGAATTCGAAGCGTGACAGAAGAACGAGCCGAATCATTCTGATTCAATCATTCATGGAGTGAACAGGAGTGAACGGTTCTAAGTGCACGTGGCAACCATACGGGCGCCTAACCTAAATCCTTTCCTCGCAACCCTATTTCTTGACTTATGTCTCGCCGATGGCTTTGTCAGATAATTGACTTTATCTGGCTGTAGTGTTACCACTATGATTTTGCTTTAGAATCACATTGAAATTAGTGAAAAATTATTGAACGCTTTGAATGAAAGTTTTTCGTAGGCATTCCGGTTAGCCGTATGTGAATGTGAATATAGGCTGAAGCTATGGCCTTTGGCTGACATCTTTCTGGCACATTCAAGTCGATGGGGAGATCGGCGTCCGTCCTTCTCGGGCCTTCTTCGTGATAAGTGAACAAGGCGCCCGTAATGCTTATCTGGTAATGGACGGGTCCTTTAATGTAGATCAGAGATGACTCGAATCCCGAGACGAACCTAACCACGACACACAACCCATCTAACAGTTTTGATCGCAGTGGTATGGATGTCAGTGATGCCTGTGCAAGGTTTCAACTGACATTTCGGATTGCCACAGCATTGGTCCCGAATCCTGAACATCCAATCCCACAAATAATCGCGAAGATCACTGATACAGTTCGCTGTTACCGTGTCTGGTTAATCTGGCTAATAACAACATCGACTTCTTACAGCAACATGCCGCAGGAATCCGCGATCTATACACACGGCCATCACGAGTCCGTACTGCGTTCACATACTTGGCGCACTGCTGTTAATTCAGCCGGATACTTGTTAAGTTCGCTCCGTCCAACCATGCATATCTTGGACATCGGCTGTGGTCCTGGCACTATCACTGTGGATCTAGCGGCGCTTGTGCCAGAAGGACATGTTATCGGCTTAGAGTACGCACCAGATGTCTTGGAGAAAGCACGGGCCATGGCCGCAGAGCGTGGGGTAACCAATGTCCAGTTTGTGGTCGGAGATGTCCATTCACTGAATTATCCAGACGGCACTTTTGATGTGGTGCATGCTCATCAGGTCTTGCAGCACGTAGGAGACCCAGTCCAGGCATTGCGCGAGATGCGTCGTGTTACTAAACTAGGCGGAATTGTCGCTAATCGAGAGAGCGACTACAGGGCTTTCACTTGGTACCCTGAGATTGATGGGATGGCTGACTGGCAGGCGATGTATGAAAGAGTAGCCCGTGCCAATGGCGGCGAGCCTAATGCTGGACGCCAGGTGCACGCATGGGCGCGACAGGCTGGTTTTGACTGGCGCAAAATCACTGCCAGCGCCAGCACCTGGTGTTTCCAGACCCCTGAGGAGCGAGCCTGGTGGAGTAGTTTGTGGGCAGATCGTACTGTTGCCTCGTCTTTCGCCCAGTTGGCGGTGAATGGTGGATATGCTACCAAGGAGGAGCTGGCCCGCATCGCACAGGTATGGCGGGATTGGGGCGAAAAGGAGGACGGTTGGTTCGTCGTACTGCATGGTGAGATCATATGCCGTGTGTAAAGGCATATGACGGAAAGCCTAACGGAAAGTGTTGCGTTAGTTTCAAATTGTCATTTACCTTCCATTCTGTATAGAAATTGTAGAAGAGACTGCTGGAATTTGTATCAGTTATCTGGTTTCAAACACACATGTTATACAAAAATAATAAGTTTAAACTCTACCGGGCCTGTTATTCGCAGACAGGGGCGAATGACCATTTCAATCGAGGCAACTTCTGCTCTTGTTATCTGACAGCGATGGTAGACATACTCGTACTGGGTGCCACAGGTAAGCACTAAATAATTGCATGCAAGCTGCCCAATAATACCTTATCATAGGTTTTACCGGGCGTTTAATCACACGATATTTGTACGCTCACAAGGACCGAGGATCCAAGTTTACATTCGCAGTCGCTGCACGGTCTAAATCTAAGCTTGACGACCTGGTCTCTGAGTTATCCCTTGATAACTCTGTCCCAGTTATACTGGTCGACGTGACCAAGCCTGAGCAGGTAGATGCAGCTGTCAATGATGTCAAAGTGGTCATAAATACGGTTGGACCATACATGCGTTGGGGGACGCCTGTTGTCGCGTGAGTATATCAAAACTGGCGTATAATTTGACATTAATTTGACAGATGTAAGTGCGTGCGTGAAACGTGGCCTGCACTATGTTGATCTCGCTGGTGAACCATTCTGGATACGGGACATTATCACCGAGTAAGTGTCCCATTTCCCTTCGACATTTTCCAGTCGTGTTGACGTTTTTTATAGGTATGACTACGCGGCAACCAGGACACATTCAATTATAATTCCTGCCTCAGGACTTGATTCGGTCCCAACGGACATTTCCGCCTACCTCGCCAACAAAACGCTCAAGGCTGTCGTGGGGCCCGATACTGCTATCGAAAACTCAACATCCGCTTGGGCAATTCGGGGAGGTTTTTCTGGGGGCACGTTGGGCACAGCGATTGCTTCAATGGAGGAAGTACCAAAGGCGAAGTTGAAAGCGAGTATGAAAGATCATTACTTGAGTCCCGGTAAGAGCCTACTGAGCGTGGAACCATAACACATGTTTAATGTATCTTGCAGTGGAAGGTCTTCCGAGTCCCCGCCCGCGACTAGTGTACACGCTACCCGTCGTATCTCCCACCGTCCGTGGCACGTTCTTCCCCATGGTCGGCGTCAACCGTGCAGTCCTTCAACGTACCTGGGGCTTGCACGAACTCGAAGCCCGTCGTCAATCTACGCATGCGGATACTAACGCTGTCAGCCAACCCGACGCTCAAGCGGAACGAAAAAGGCTGACGTACGGACAACAATTTAAGTATGACGAGTTCATCGTTATGCCTAACGTAGCAATTGGTGTCGTGGTTGCGATCGCTTTCGCGATTGGATTTGCATCTCTGACATATATTGCGCCGGTGAGTAATTGTGTTCTGCATATATGTACGAGCGTTTATTGACCTCTTTATTGTATAGCTTCGATGGTTAGTCAAGAGGCTCGTAACTCAACCTGGCCAAGGTCCATCAGACGAGTTGCGTTGCATTTCTCTCTGCCGCTTCTCACTCCACTAATACCATATTTTCTTTCTAGACAAATGAAGGACGGTTGGTTCAAAGTGACGAACATCACGTCTTCCGTGCCGACCGCTGCTACTCCTCGCACATATGTGAAAAGCATCATGTATGGTCAGGGAGACCCTGGATATCTCGCAACTGCAGGTCAGCGTTCATCTCCAGTGTCATATCCCTGTCATTTACTGAGCAAATTACAGTAATGATTTCCGAGGCAGCACTCGCACTCGTTTTCGACACCAACAAACTCCCTGCTCTCGCTCGCAGAGGTGGAGTTTTGACGCCTATGAGCGCATTGGGCGACGTGTTGATCGAGCGGTTGAAAGAGACTGGGCGCTTTCGGTTCACGAGTGACATAGTTGACGCGAGAGGGAGAACGGAAACCACGAGGTGATTTGGATTGTGATTATATTCTTTTGCCTATTTTACTTTAGGTTATTCGATTTTCATTTTCATCGATAATAATACTATCGTTTGGTACACCAGTTGACCGACGAAGTGGAACTGTAGTTTTCTATGTACATACTACATACTCCTAGTAGCAACTAGAATTGAGCATACCGGATTTCTGCTCCAGAATAGCATACAATATTGAATTCTCGTTATGCTCATGCACAAGCCCTTCATCGCATCATTCCCGAATCTAAACACCATAGATTATCAACTGAATTTTCGTCCATCCAATAGTCCTGGGTATGCAGAGCAAGCGAATCTTGGGTGATGTCCTGACACCACGCCATCAAAAACGGTTCTGTAAGTGCCATGAGGACTGTATCATCTATTACGCCAATCGAACGAGCTGGAGCCGGCGTGGGGAGCGTATTTTCGGGGGGCGATGAAACATTGAGCGGCGATAATTGAGCGTCGAAATGACTTTGGTGCTTTTGGGAAGAAATGTCGGTTATTGTCTCGAGCTTCGTGGCAGTCCCGGACATGGGCGATGGGGAAGTATTGGGCGTAACAACGTTGCTAGAACATCGAGCTGGAGAGGAGTCACAAAGAGAACCAGATGAGCTTGAATGCATATAGTTGCTTTCGATATTGCGCCGGTTGTTGTCGTCAGTTGACTGTGGTGACGAAGTTTGCTGGTGAAATGGAAGGGTTACGTTCGGGACGCAAGCGAATTGGCTGACTGTATGCGTCTCCAAGAAATGAACCGAGGGCAGGAGCGGTGTAACCGCGGAAGGCATCTGGTCAGGCGAGTTGCCGGTATCAAGGATCTTATGATGGTTTTGCAGTCCTAGCAAGATAAAGCGCATATATATGACATCAGGGAGCTCGGGCTATATCTGCTCACCGATGTTCTGGAATTGAGGCATAGAAGAATTTGGGTGAAGCGACACCGGCATGAGCGCCCGAGCAACACTCATGATGGAAGTATTGACAATAGTTGATGGAAGCAAGGAGTCTTTCACTGAGTCGTTCTGGCAGATAAACGCGCTTTCCGATGAGTTTTGAGCTGCATTACGCGGCACTGCCCGGTTCATAGTGCGGTTTTCGTTTGACCACGCAATTTTGAGTCTCGACTTGGGTTTGAAATGGTGATTCCTTGCGCCATCTGAAGAGTGTGCCGAGTTGGACAATTGGTGGAACATTATGAATTTCCTCGGTTTGGCTTTAGGATGATATGGCTGGCTCGAAATTTGTCGATCAGGATTCGGCCTCGAATGAGCCAGACTTCGTGAATTTGCAGACGGGCCATTCGCGCTAGATGTTGCAGACGTCGGAGACATGATTAGAGCAGCGGCGGAGTCGATACAGAACTGGACGAGACGCGACGACGGTGGAAGGAAAGACGGGTACCCAAAGGCCGATTCCGAGGGAAGCCCGAATAAGCGCCCTGCACAACATAAGCCCAGTCTAGTGTCCCTGCTTGACCGTCATAATGGCGCCCTCGACAGTTTGTCATACGTGTGCGTACACCAGCGGCAGAATGACATGACTTCATCAGGTGAATGCCCTGGGCGGGTATAAATATGAGCGAGTAAGCCGGCTAACACCAACAACTACTCGCAATCCAAGCTTGATCCAAGGGTCTTCTCTATCATCTATATCCGAGCATCCCCTCGAACTCTGCGCTATAGGGAGCTGATTCAGACCATGGGTATCATATATTCATTCCTCCAACAAAGCTTCCCATCAAAGCCGACCTGGTCAGCCAGCGATATTCCTGACCTGTCTGGTAAAGTCATAATAGTTACGGGTGGAAACACAGGACTTGGATTCGAAACCGCAAAGGCATGTTCAGTCATACAACGTATTTAATTCACATGTTGACATTTTGACACCAGTCCCTTCTGGCCCATAACGCGAAAGTGTACATTGGTGCCCGAAGCCAGGCCAAAGCAGAGGAAGCGATCAGCAAACTCAGGGAATTGACCGGAAAGGAAGCTTTGTTCCTTCAGCTGGATCTCGGCGATTTGAAAGCTGTCAAAACTGCTGCGGATGAATTTTTGAGGTATGTTTCGTCTCTGCGCTAATTTTGGCCATGCACCTAATCTTCGATATAGCAAAGAAAAGGAGCTGCATGTACTGTTTAACAATGGGTACGTCGCGGTCTTAGCAAATTGCCGGAATCATCGTAATAATTGTAATTTTCTCAGAGGCGTAATGGTCCCTCCAATAGAACAACTCACAGCTGACGGCTACGATCTCCAATTTGGCACTAACGTCGTCGGACCGTTCTACTTCACCAAACTCCTCTTACCCACTCTAATTTCTACGGCAAAAAACTCTTCTGATGGCCATGCGCGTATTCTTGCCACCGCATCGTCTGCTCATCTGCTCACCACCCTCAACTTCAATACATTCAAAGATGGACCAGCGAGGAAAGCTGCTGGTCCTGATACTCTGTACGCGCAGAGTAAAGTGGTATGTCTTGATACGAGTGTGAAACTGAGCTGGAGACTAATTACAGATATGTGCAGGGCAATATCGTAGTGGCAAAAGAAATTGCGAAGCGTTATGGAGATCAAGGGATCGTTTCGACGTCTCTGAATCCTGGTCAGTAGTACTGATGTTCATATTTTACTGTGACTATGCTCACTGGTCCATAATGCAGGAAACATTAAGACCGATATGCTGCGACATATGACGGGACCCAAGAAAGCTTTCCTCGTAAGTCCATGCCAGCGTTAGATCCATCCGGGTACTTGTAATAATATTATTACAGAACATGATCTCATTCGACGTTGAGCACGGGGCTTTGACCCAACTGTGGGGAGGTACATCACCAGAAGGGAAAGACCTGAATGGAAAAGTAAGCTGTGTTTTAGTTTCAAAATATGGGCTGGTTGCTAATGCCTCTTATTCAGTACCTCATCCCATTCGCAAAGGTCGGTACGTCCTCAGCACACGCGCAAGACCCACAAATCGGCCAGGAATTATGGACGTGGTTGGAGGAACAAATCAAAAATATTTGATCCGATGCGAGGACCAAATGGTCAAATATAAAAACATACTGTTAATGGACTTTCATCGCTTAGAGTATCATTCCTTTCCAAGTTTTCAGGCACTTCATCCGTGTATCCTCCTTCAACTAGGGTTAATAAATCTTTGTTCCATTCATATTTTACCGCCTTTGCGATAATCGCGACACTTTATAACTTTGCTGCGGGTTGCACTTGACTCCATTGATGTTAATATTGCAATTACATAATGTACCTTACTTACCACCACGTCTGTAGTAAGTTCACAAATCTGATATTTTTGAAGCCTTCCTTCCCAGATGACAAGTTGCGCCAACATGAATATTAGAACAGGTGGCAGTGTCACCGGCTTGCGTTACTCCGAGTCTTTCCAAGACGGTAGTCTTCAAGTTCAACACCCAAGTATCTTTTTGTTGCCCCTTTGTCCTGGCATTCATCATCATGATAATGATAGTCCATTACATCAGGCGGTAGGAACACAACAGCTGGTATGGTTGCCTGGCCTAGCTGGTGTTTGCAAAGTGTGACTCGACCCGGTCCGTGCAATTTCTGGATACAAGTGACACTAGCAACTAGTAACCGTTCACTGTGCTGGAGTCGGTGGCTTTCGCCTAGGAAGTCAATGACACTTCCGCTAAACCTGCCTACATTAGCAAGCTCTACCTTCGGTTCTCTACGCTCCCGTACCCAGATGGTTCTTCTACATACACCGAAGTCTTGAAGGAATCATAGAACTCATGTGACTCCCCTCTAGTCCATCTTAATATTCTCCATGTTGGCTGCGTATACGACCGGAGTGACCGTCCTAAACACGTTCTATATTATAGTCTTCGGGCTGCATGTATGATTGCATGTTGACTATCGACGCGGACAAATTGGACATCAACTTGAACTCTTTGCCAGGCATACCCGATCTCTTTGCGTACTTTGCGTTCACCCGCAACACAGTGGCACTTGCTGAGACAGCGGAAATACATCCAAAATCGGATTGGAGGCCGCTCATTACAGCGTGTGTTGCTCGCAACATCGCTTGCGTCATTCGACATCCAACGTAGGCCTCGACCCATCCCAAAAACCGAAACGGTTGGCTCAAAATACTGGATAGTCAGACATACTTTGAAAGTAAGTCAGGCTTTTATTGGTGTGTCATGACCAAGTGTTGGCTGATATTCTGCCTGCAGTTCAACCTGCATGCAATGCATCCTCCTCACCTTACCACTCCCACGCTACAAGTATAGCACAACCAGTATCAAGTTCCTCCTAGCTTCGTAATGCATCAGTCCCATCATCCCCACTTGTTTTTCGTGCACGAATTCACCACTCTGCCGCTGCCATCTTGGAAGTTGGAAGGTGTAATCCAACGCAAAGCCGCGCCATTCGGATAAATAAAGAGGCAAATGCACGCGATTATCACACCTGACTGTGCCGTCCCCGCAGTATAAACCGCTGTCACTTGTCCTATGCGTAACTCAATTCAACAGCATCTCCGCAGTCAAACCGTCACATGGCTTCGATTAGTAATGATAGGTGACCGAGTCATAAATATTTGACATATTGAATAAGATTACTTTCAGTTTGACTTAAATTCTAGCATACCACATGTCTTTTGATATCCATCGTCTTGATCCGGCCGTAGTCCAACATACCCTATCGTCGCCACCTTTTGTCGTTGTGGATGGCGTTATCAACATCCGTGATATCGGAGGCTATCTCACCCAGGCGAATACTTCTCTAATGGTCAAACCCGGGATAGTGTTTCGTTCTGGAGAGCCATCATGTATCACTGACCTTGGGAAAGAGCAGCTCCGTGCTCTGGGAATCAAAACCATATTTGACCTGCGGTCTGACTTCGAAATGAAGAGTTATAATATCCAGGGGACTGAAATCGAAGGAGTGAGGACCATCAGGGTTCCAATTGTGGTCAGGGGTTTTGATCCTGCCAACGTTGCGATAAAGTGAGTATGTCGAGGAGCAAGAGGGTCGAGCCAAATCAGAATATAATTCCTTGAACCGCTGCAGGTTACGAGAATTTGAACAGGATCCAATCAAGGTTCGTCATTAACCCCTACAGCCATAATGTTCTCTGGGCTGATGCATATCCATTTAACTCCTAGGTCTTTGTGGAGGACTATTGTCAGGTTCTGGAAGACGGTGCAGGTTCTTTTGAGGCCATCTTTCACCATTTGAAAGCTAGGCCAAACGAGCCGTGCCTTTTTCACTGCACAGGTAGCTACAAGTTCTATAAATATTTATTCTGGGCCGTGTCCTGAATGACTTCGACGGACAGCCGGGAAAGACAGGACTGGTGTACTTACCGCCATTTTCTTGCTTGTGGGTCCTTTCCCTTCAATTTCCTTTGAATAATACGACCTATTTGGCTGTATCGACAGCTACTCGGGGTCAGTGATGAAGATATCGCCAAGGAATATGCCTTGACGGTGATAGGCATGGAACCGGCCCGGCCAATGCTTTTTGAACGACTTAAAAAGGCGATTCCATCTTACCAAGACCATCTACAAGGGTTGATTAATATGGGCTCTGCCAAGTAAGATGTTATATTCTTGTGCTGAAACGGCGGGCGCCTGATCTCCTTTTCTCTTTATATCGTTTAGACCTGAGGTGATGGCAGCGGTGCTCGACATGATCCGAGAGAAATTCGGAGGCGCAGAGCAATATTTCAAGACACACTTGCATATGACTGATGATTGCATCTTGAAATTACGTCAGAACTTTCTGGTGGACACAACAGCAGCGTCGAATTTGACGACGGGCGCAGATTGAGCTCATGGTATAGACGTTGGATACAGCCTGCCATGATTTATTATATGTAAAATTGAAAGTAGACGTCACTACGTACAGGATCGCCTGTTTTCTGAATGACCACTATTGTATCTTCTGGTGATAATTAATAACTCTATACGCGACGATCACGTGTTTTTATCTTCTACTATCAAATCCCTTGGCTGGCTTGTGGAGGTCTATGCTCAACATATGCCATCAATCTGCGCAACACAAGTCCCATTATTTTCGACAAGGTGAAAAAATCGATCCTCTCTTGTGTCAAGTACAGGATTCCACGGCGCTACCAAGCGGCTTCTACCACCGTGGCCCCACCCCAGGTCTCTCGTTCAAGTAGGGTACATTATCCACTCAGCCCTCTGTCTGCAAAGGATCAGTTTCGTCACGTCATTTCCCGTTTCATCCTCAGCACGATGGCCACCGACAATATCCAACCTCTGGTAGTACCACCTTCTTCCCAAGGGCTTAAGAAAATCATGCCGTATTGGTATCCATACACCACCATGGCTAAGGGCAGATGGCTTGGCCGCGAGATACTTGAGATGGTATCTACTGAATTTCGAGATCGGTCGATGGAGTATTATGTGCGTCAGTTTTTATGTTCAGTCCGGACGTTTATGCAAACTGTCGAGAATAGAGATATGCACTTGAGTCAGGCGTAACTACTATCAATGGAAAGGTGGCCAGGCCTGATACTATCATCTGTAATGGAGATCGTATAGAGTTTGTATCTCGTCTAGTTGCATTCACCTTCTGCTCCTCGATGCTGAACTCAAAAAAACGCAGAAACGTGGTTCACAGACACGAACCCCCAGTTACATTGACTCCTGTCAAAGTTCTCCTTCACGACAAAGAGCGGGAATTTCTTGTCATCAATAAACCTGGCAGCATTGTTCGTACGATCAACAAGCTCACAGTAAACCGAGGCTGATAATTCTTACTTCACCCCCCAGCCTGTCCATGCCTCGGGTAGATACTTTCGGAATAGCTTAGTTGAAATTCTCAAGAATGATTTCGGGTACGAGAAAGTTTATAGTACGTTGTAGTAAAGCGCAATCAGGTCTATCTCAGGACGACTGATTTCATTTGGAGCCATCAATCGCCTAGACAGATTAACCTCTGGCCTCATGATTATCCCACTCTCCGCCGAGCGTGCAACCAGCATCTCTAAGGAGTTCATGAAAGGCACAGTTCGCAAGGAATACATTGCAAGATGCAAAGGCGAGTTCCCCGTGTGCGTACAGGCTTTTCCTCCAGTCTGTATTCCGGATTTTGATTTTCACCTGCAGCGAAGAGGTCGTTTGCGAAGCACCATTGTTGACTGTCGACCGTCAGATGGGTTTAAATATCGTCCATCCAGACGGGAAGGTGTGTTTTCAATCTCGTTCAATTTGGAATGTGGATTTTGATTTTGCATCACAGCCCGCTAAAACGATTTTTACCCGATTACACTACGATGCGAATACAGATACGAGCGTCCTCCATTGTATGAAGCACTTTAAGCATTTTCTACAACTTATACTCATTTTGATTGTTGTAGGCCAACCGTTCACTGGTCGTTGTAAGCTCCTGGTGTGACCATTCCATTTCTAGACACATGGTTAACCCTTGCACCGTTCTTATCCCTAGCCCATCAGCTCCGAGTACATCTCCAATACTTGGGCCATCCCATAGCGAATGATCCTGTCTACTCCGAGACGAAGATCTGGGTAAGTCTGCACAAATATTTTCATATCGTTCTTTTCTTACTCTCAATTAATTCATGACATGACAACCAGGGCTCAAATGTTGGCAAGGGTGGCATTGATATCGTACCCAGTGATGAAAGATCCGCGCCTGAAGCTCCGTCCCACCTTCAATTTCAACCCGAGACAAATCCAGATAGATTCCCTACTGTCGAATCAAGCCCAGACAGTAACGCTGCGATAACACAGAGCACAGAGACAAAATTACTACCACGAGAAACAGGTCATGATATTGGTATGGGCTCGCCTGTCCCTCTCTCGTCCGAAGCTGTGGGCGTGATCACTCGTTTAAGGAACATGAAGGTCTGCACAGGAATTCACTTATTTGCGCTCAAATTCAAATCGATAACATATATTTCGTGGCATAGGATGAAGACGAAGACTGGGGTCGGTGGCGGGACGTCGTTTTTCGAGCAAAAGGTGCCCTAATACCTCATGGAATTAAATTCCAGGCCCCGCCGCCGCAGAATCGGCGGAAGAGGGGAGGGCCTGCATTTTCCAACGACCCACTAGAAGCAGAGACAGGTGTGTTGGGTGATGCTGATGGCATGTTAGCGCGGGATGCAACAACAGATAATTCCGAAGGTGGACCTGTACCGGAGCCAGATTCACCCGTTCAACTGACAACATCAGAAGCGCTTTCAAAAGTAGCCAGCATGTCCGCTGCTATTGATGCTGGCCGTCCCACCGAATCGACCACAAACACAGACATGACGACCCAACCAGCATCCACAACTTCGACTAAAGGCATGACATACTGTCCCGAGTGTTATCTTCCTCTGCACCCCGATCCCAAACCTGAGAGATTATACATTTTTTTGCACGCGTTGAGATATACGACGAGTTTGGGATGTTTCGAGACGGAGATGCCCGAATGGGCGGCGGAAGGGTGGGAGTGGGATCGGTCATAGATCATCAGTTAGTTGTGCAGCTCGCGTACCCAGGATTCCATGTGACGCGAGAATTCTACATTTCGTGCATTTTTCTCTCGTCGTGATCCATCGCAAAAGCGGACATACAAAAAGAATATACAATTGGTGGCGGCGAATGATCCGTCACTGTTGGGGGGAGAGTGAGGGAATGTTAGCAATAGAACGAATACTGTCGACAATTTATTCACCTTGATAAATTTCTGCATAAATTTTCTGCAACGATGTTCAGGTAACTTCGAAGTGTCGGAAACGAAGCAGATAGAACGCACTTGTGGAATTCTGTCCGCAGAAGATCGTTGACGAATTGCCCTTGTGGCTTGTCCCGTGCCGCCATAGCTTGATTCTTAAAGATCAAATCTAACATCACAAAGATGAGTGCAGTTTGAGAGAGAGATAATGAAGCAACGTACCATCATCCCAACGTCGTTTGACAGCAAAAGTTCCCGGCACCGTTGTGTTGACACCTCCGGGGGAATTTTGGCCCAGCTGAGCAGCAAGATTGAGGAGAGGATTCGCAGTCGCCACCTCAACCTCTCTCGCAGCTGCTTGAGTTGCCGACTGCTCCATTTCTTGCCGTTCTTTCTCTTCTGCTCGTTCCCGCTTGATCTTCTCTAGCTCGCGCAGCAACTCTGCAGTATCATCTTCGTCGTCATCTGAGTCCTCCTCGCTCTCCTCGTCCTCGGCTTCATCTCCTTTCTTACCGTCGTCCTCTTCCTCATCGTCATCATCCTTGTCTAGTTCTAAGGCATCCTGCAGCAATTTCCGCCTCTTATTGGCTTCCTCATCTACTGAGCCGTTCTCTACCGGCAAGGGAGGTTTCCCTTCGGCTTTCCGCTTCTTGTTCCGTGCTTCATCTTCAGCAAGTAACAATTCAGCACGAAGATCTTTCTTCTTCACTTCTGCCGTTGAAGTCTGGCCGGGTTGACTGTAATACAGTTTTACATGTCAATTCAGAAAGGCACTACGGAACAGGAAACTCCCGCACCGAAACTTAAGCTTTGTATGGGCTGCCATGTCTCGCACAGAGAACTGGCGAGACCCACCCTTGACATCTTTGGCCTGTGCGGGGTCCCATGTCGGTCTATGGGCTGTGGACATGTTCACTAGTTGATGTGTGCAACTTGGAACTTTGTGAGAAAGCACCTGCCTCTTTTGGTAGGTCACTGAGCAGTGACGGTGGCGCTCAAACGATCTCGCTGAGCTACCGATGCACCTTTTTCTATATGATATAGCTATCCCAAGATCTAGCTGATTTGCATGAATGGAAATCGCCCAAGGAGAAAGACTGTACAGGTAACAGCATACGTTGCAAAGGGTCTTTGGATGACCTCGCAGAATCGTGTAGGATGAATATACAAGAGGTACCTAAGAGATGAAACCACGCTACACATACGGACTCGAATTATGAGGTTTTCTTAATGGTCATTGGTCGATCCAACTTCGACCAATAAGCTACGTTCGAGTATGTATTTGCCTTCCTTGTACTTCTGTGAGTTCTCGAATGCTCGCTCCTACGAAAAATCGGTTGGGTTACTGATAGAACGAGAGCGAATGGACGCACGTATTTCCATCCAACAACGTTCTGGCAACCGCAACAGAACATATCTCGAACTGTGTGCTTTCCAGTTGTCATGTCACGATCGAAAGGGACCCCCTCGATAAGATTGGTACTGTATGAATTTTAATAAAATCTCATGAGCAAGCAAGGTGCGCTAACGGTTGAATCCGTACACTCGGTCAAACAAATATGCCAAGCCATGCTGGCCATTGAATGCCTAGAGAGCACCAATCAATTAGGGAACAGTACCTGCGACTAATAGTTTTTTGGGCCACTCACTCGGGAAACGACGGAGTCGACGTTCGCTAAATGTGTGTTGCACGTAGAGCATGCATATATACCCTGTCCTTCCAGACGGACTTGCTGCATACTGTAAATTATAATAGCTTCGACAACGAGACAGCTGTAATCAACTAGTTTGAGATGTGCTGGATGTCCAGGTGCAGTACTTAGGCGTTTTTCAAACCCATGAGTTATAGCTTAGCCATTGAATGCAATCAATCCAGTTTGGCAAATTCATTATCCCCACAGCTACATATGGGGAAGTCGCTGTCAATTCTATGATACTATAAATCTTTCAGAAGCGCCTTTGATTGATTCGACATGCTGCGCACCTGCGGACTTGAACGCGATCACCCTTCTCCTCTGCACGAGGACTTATCATCTGATGATGGGTCTGCAAGTATATATCGACTAGAAGGTGGTACATGCCCGGTGACGATAAGAGCGAGTACGCAAGATGCCGTTCGAAATGCTTTCGTCAGGCTTTCAGTGTCCTCAGTGTACACGCGAACATAGCAGGTTTGTCCGGTCTTCCTTGACTTTCCAGCTTCCAAAAGAACAATCTTTCTGCACGTTCCGAATTGGATAGGACAGATGCATACCTACGTATTTGCATAATCCCAGTGGCGCGCCACCTCAGCAATAATAAGACAGTGACGAAATAAATGGCAGCTTTGTCACTGCTCACGGTTTCGGCATGTTTCTAGTCAAAGATTGGTGGAGTGGTGGCAGGAAGTACTAGGGCTACCAGATTGGTCACCGTCAAAGATCTTTACTTAAGCCCAAACATATTTGCAGGCTGACCTCGCCGGCTACATCGGGCGCCAAATTGTCAAGCACGCGTACGCCCGCCGCTGCCTTGCGCTATCTTCTCGCGCGAACTCGTTGTCATTTATTGGGCACCTCGAGAGGTAGAGCGTCCTCGCTGATTTTATGTCAAGTGTCGCGGAGTCTACGGTGAAGAGTAATACAGTAGAAGGACTCTGGCATCGTGTGCGGTCACTGAAACCGCTGGTGGTATGCACGTATTGGTAGTATGATGGAAGATTGTCGTTATATCCGCAAGCCGCTCGGAGGTATGAGGCCGACATCGATATAATGGCGGCACTTTGAGAGGGTGGTACCCTCGTTGACAGTGAAAATGAGCATGTTGCAGAAATGCAGCGTATTTAAAGGATAGTGGGATAAAAGTATCTGTGCCGTCTTGAGCACGATCCTGAAGTCTCTTCTTATATTGATCATAGAAAATGGAGTGAACGAGGTGAGCTCGGAAGCAAGTCAAGTGGTTGAGCGTTTGCCAGTGTGAAGTTGTGAGAGCTATATAGAAGACCAAACTTTGTTCTGCAGATGATGTAGCGACCGGCTCCCCTCCAATGTGGCAGGAGAGTGTATCCAACTTTGGAGCTCCAAGTCGTTCCAAGGTCGGCATTCCAGAGTTTGAACGTGAATCATTGAGGCCCCAACGAACAGGTTATGGACAGCTTTCACGCCTAGCAGCAGCAGCATGGGTTTCAGCGTTGAATGCACAATGGATTAGGGTGCACTATTGCAAGAAACTGTCACACTGCGACCTCACAGCAGCTTCAAGAGCTGCAGCTCAGTCGTAATGGTGTTGCGAACTTCGCGAAATACTTAGGCTGAATGTGTCAATAATAGTAATTTTCTGAATATCAAAAAGACAATCGTACCCGGGATTCTGAAGGATAATTGTACGTCTGCCAGCTATGCAAATTCAACATAGTCTTCTCCATTGCACCTGAGATCTAGTCTCCTGTAATCAGGAAGACAATCGTTCCTACATGAGATAGTCGTTGCTAACGACCTGCCGAATTGTAATCTGTAGTTATGCGGGCGTAAAGATCACGACAGATGTGTACCCAGGTGTACCCTATTATTGTTCGTAAGCCTGGCCAACATCCCCAAGAACCATTCGTTTGAGTTGGCGGTGTTGAGCGGCCACATAAAGTTCCGGTTCAAGCCTTGGTATCGAACCATGATGATAGCCATGCCCCGCACCCGGGCATTTGTGCTAGTCCTTCTCATATCCTTCAGTATAATTTCCTACTTCTCCTTCGATGCATACGTTAAACCTATGTTCATTGGGGTGCCTACACCCGCCCACTCCTCCGCCCCCACTGTGCCCCATGGCTCGTCACCCTCGATTCTTCTAGTATCTGCTTTCTTCCCACTTTCCAATTCAAAGCACCCTCTTTCAGCCTACAAATCCTGGCTTTCCCGCTTCCTCCAGCCCATCACCACTCCCATCTATTTTTTCACGACCCCAGACATGGTTCCGATGATCCAGTCGTTACGAGGAAACCTCCCCATTATCATCAACACCACTTTCGCTTCCCCACTGGATATACCGCCACTGAAAAATGGCCTAGGGACTAGAGAGAAGTACGAGGAGATGTGGACATGGGATCGGGAGAAACACAGACATAATCCTGAGTTGTACGCAGTATGGACGGCAAAGCCTTACTTCCTCGAAGAAGGGCTACGAAACTCGAAAATTAATTACGACTATGCATTCTGGACTGACGCTGGATCCTTTCGCGATCCCCATTCGTACAGTTCATGGCCTGACCCTCAGCGTGTGAAGGAAATATGGGAAGAGGGAAGTCGGGAGAGCGGGACAAGCGTTGAGGATTTATTGTTCTTCCCAATGTTCAAGCCTCCGCATTTCAGCATGCAGTACTGGTCAGAAGGCATGGGTCCGATTGACAACGAATTTAGCGAGGGTTGGTCCATGTCATTCCAAATTCGTTCTTAACAGCATAGCTGAATATTTGCCCATAAGGCTCGTTCTTTGGGGGCTCGGCACGCACAATCAAATGGTGGCGTTCCATTTACTTCAACTACCACGACCTATACCTCTCCCGCCGTGTATTCGTGGGCAAAGACCAGACCCTCATCAACGCTCTCTTCCTTCTCAACCCGAAGAGGATTATAAGCGTGTGGTTGGGCGATCCCACTCCTCCACCGCCATCACCTCCCACAGCTCCAGATCTCAGTACTGCTGACCATTCTGAAGCACATTCGAAAAGAGGTCTATTCCAAATGACCGACAACGACACCCCACTCGGAGCGTGTGGGAAAACATGGTTCTATTATCAGTTCTTCCTCGCTTCTGAATCCGAGAGGGAGGGGATGAGACGTAGATGGGGTACTGGTTCAATTTGGGGTTGGGAGTTCAGGCCATGGCGTTGGAGTTGGTGGACGGTAAGTTTATTGATCATCATTCTGGTTCGAATGAAAGTGGATGCTGATTGGTTTCTTGATATATTGTAGGGAATTGGGGAGCAACACGACGGACGGTGTAGATTAACTCGGGTAGTTGCGATGGAGTCATTACTGAAGAAAGTTTTCGGGCAGGGGTGGACCGCGCCTGGGTCGTCATTATCTGGGTCTTGAGAGACAGTGCGTGACGGGCATGGTGATATTTATTAAAATATGACCCCTTTTGACTCCGAATGCATTCGTTACAGCTTATGATAATTTGGCAGTAATGGTGTGGCCGTTTTTTTTTTTTTGGTTTGTATGTCAGTCATGATTGCGCTTACGACAGCCGGTAATCGCCTTATCCCAGCGGGACTGATTGATCGCACTGATGATGCTTGTTCTACTGGCGAATCCCACCTCACTTCGCGTGATGATGTAGTGACTTTCTACACCCGTTGCGATGATATCTCGGCTGCTGTTCAAGGGAGGATCCGAGACGCCGCTGTAATTCATACGCAACTGACACTCGCCCGGTGACGTCGCCGATACTTCGTTCAAGTCTTTCGTCGAGAAGAGCTCAACTCCACATGAGACTTTTGGCCAAGTCAGAAGCCATAATGTATTAGGCTTCGAAGGCGATGTCGTCGCAAATTTTGTGCTGATATTACACAGAGAACTACTGGTTCGCTCAGCTACTATACAGGATTTCTGGAAACAGACGAGGCATAAACTATTCGTATACGGGTGAAACGCTCGATCGCTGAAGTTGCATATCCTTTCAGTAATTCCCGAGCAACGGGGCTCCCTTGATCCAAGCCCTTTGTTCAATCTCCTGCAAAAGCCATCTAGCTTGGCTGGCTCGGCTCAGCTCGAGTGAACCTTTGTAATCAGGACCGAGTAAACCCGCCCAGACGGGCAAATCGGCACTTCCTTCGTTCAAATGAGGCACTCGAAATATCGTCCAATCGAGCTCGTCCTCGGCTGCAACAGCCTTAGCAATGGCCACCATTTCTGCATATGCTTGGGGGAGGAAGAAGCGTGGCAGCAGTACCCATGCATGCATGAAGAGCGGGCGCTGCTAGGAAATTAATCATCAATGGGTAGGTGAGACCATGTGTCCTGCTCACAGTCTCCGGGTGTGCATAATAAGCCGGTGTTGACAAGGCCAGAATACGGCGTATGCCTTTGGATTTCATGACTTTGAGGACAATCTTCAAATCTTCTGTAAGGGGCTGTATGGCAGGGTATGGTTTGCGCACGGTATAGAGAGGTGGGGAAAGAAAGACTTACTGTTTTGGTGGTTCGCCAGATGAAGGCACTCAGCGACGGGTAAGCACCCTAGTTTTGTGTTTATAAATTTGGGAACAGAGAGGATCAGCAACTGACCAATACGCTGACGACAGTGTCAACGCCATCCATGGCGGTCGTGAGGGTTTCCTCGTCACCCAAAGCTCCAGTGACCACACGCGCACGAGTCTCGATGTCTGGTGGCAGCTTAGATGGAGATCGCACATAGAGTGTGAGTTTGGGCGGGCTGGGCAGGGCCAGAGCTTCCTTTATGAATGCCAGTCCGCTCACACCTGGAGATATTAAGCATCAGGGCTGTCGCGATCACAACTGCAGATCAAACTGAGCAGGATGCACCAGTAGCGCCAAGAAGAAGAATACTTTGACCCGACATGAAGGAATGGCGAGCTATAAAATCTCTTTTAGCTGACGCCACAAGACGCAGGGTTGGTCACGTACTTGGAGATCGTTTACAACTTAAAATTTTGGTGTAAACAGGATATTTGAGCAAGGGGGATTTCCTGGCCGTTCAGTTGGTCAGACGGTGGTTAAGTGACCAATTCGCCCATATAAGCGGCGCCCACACAGTCCAGTTGACTAATGGTGGTATTAGTCAAGGACACGTCGCACCACAGGGACGCGCGTCTGTGAGACAACTGTAATCAACAACTGTGGGATCCTATTCCGAATCGGGTGCACAAAGGTAGTTAATGTCACCAAATCGAAGAGCGGAATTTACGTGACTGATGACTGATTCAGGAAAAATGGGGATGTTCTTTACTGTCGATCGTATACGAGGAGCGTTTGACACTTCTGCGACACAGCCACCGCCACATCGAACTTATGGATATATCTCGTCTTGATCTCGTCGCCACATGGTTTCGTAGAGAGCGGTCTGAGTAAATAGCACAAAGCCCTACCCTAGCCTTAGCTTCTGAGTTATATTCCGGGCCGGATTCTGTCCGCATGGCTTCCGGTGCTTAATTCGGTTAATGAACTTCCGCTTCAACGCATCAGTGATGCCCAAATTGTCTCGCTTCGAAGGGACATACGAGGCTATGATCCTTTGGAAAGATCAACGGTTTAAGAAAAATTATTTGTTGAACCGAACTGAGCCTTTTGCAACCAATTAAATAATTTCATCCGCTCCATGTGCAAAGAACCGTTGCTCAGATGGCTTGTATTCCCATGAACGATACTGAGTGAGCTGCCAAAAAATGCTGACTTTTTTCGTTACCTTGGAGCCGTGCTCCAGGCAGGTTCGAGACCGCCGAAGAGGAGTTTGAATTACTTTCAACTACATCAGCTACTTTACTGCATGATAGGCGCATGGCGCGCAGAAGCATGTACATGTGGAGTTTATTCGACACTAGCAGGGCTCAAAGTTGGCGCATCTGTCGCTTATGAAAACGCTTTTGAGGTTTCGCATCTCCAAAAGCAACTTGCTGTGGCGCGGGCTCGCATCTGTTTCTGCATCTGCCTAGCAATCTCTCACGATCGCAACAAAATCAGAATAGGCAATTCATCGAAAATTATCTTTCTCTATTTAGATATCTCTCTTTACCCATCAGTACCCATCTCTCGTTACATTCTTTTGGACTACATCATTCTTACTCCCAAGCAAGACTCAAGTTCCCCAATTTGAGAACCGGGGATCGACCACGAAGGTATCGAGTATGTTTGATCGCGTGGATCGCACGTATGTCAATATCGTGGTGGTGACATAATAGTGGTGTTCAGAGTAGACGATTCAGACACGATTCAGGGACACGATTCAGGACGCGATTCAGAGGGGGTGAAGCGTGAGAAATCAGTGAATCGCTGAAGCGCCTCCCGAGGCGCTTCAACGCTCCTGAATCGCGATTCAGAATTCAACGCGGCTGAATTATGATACTTATCGTACATGAAATTAAATTTATAATTTAGCACTGGCCCGAGTCGCATCCTCTATCCCATTTGAACTCTCCTCGTCATGGATATGCCTCCTAAAGGCAGCCACAAGGAGGGAGCGGCGCCGCACCGCGGTACCACGGATGACCCCCCACCAAAAAGAGCACGGAAAAAGACTGCAAGAGCTGCCCAGGATGCATCAATTGCACATAGAATTCGTCGGTGAAAGTGCTTGATGCGGCTGTATTTGATGAACGTCTTTCTTTCGTCGAGCTGTCCGGCTATTTTTCTGCGACATGCTCGTCTGGCGCAACGGCATTGAGGCCAGTAGTTGACGAAATATTATAGATACAAATTATTGTTATTGATGGAGAGATAAAATTCGGTATTATGGTTTATTTAAAGGATGTGCCGGAACACCTGAATCGCACAAGAAGCGAGTCAGTGAAACGTGCCGTTCAGAGTAGAGCAGCGATTCAGGTGCGCTTCACGGGATCTTTTGGGTGCTGAATCGCCTACTCTGAACAGCACTAATTTCCTCGAGATATGTCGTGGGTGTGAAAAGGTCCCGCAATATCATATAGAAGACATAACTCTCGCATTGTCTGCTCATGAACGTTCATATGGGGCATTTTGACGATGAGTGTGCAATTAGATACCAACGTGCGGCTATCAGGACTTATCTGGCCTAATCGGGCAACATTAGTTAAGCTGCGTATGCGGAAATGCGTCGCTGCATTTCGGAAGGGCAGCTGAAGTTTCTTGCTTTGCTTTTGGAGCTGCGAAACCTCAAAAGCATTTTCATAAGCGACAGATGCGCCAACTTTGAGCCCTGCTACTTTCTCGTATTGGTGAACGAAGACGCTCTTGCGGAAGCCTTGCAATTCATTAAACGGCACTCTACTGGCCTCGACATCAGATCACTTATCACACCACTGAATTAAAAACCTGCATATGTTTCGACGGCGTCCCATCATCCATTATGTTGATCAAGATTTCGACAGAACTACCATGCAGTAAACAAGAGGCATTCGCCACTGCACGCATATTTAATCGGAATCACTCTCGTACTTCACTCTGTTGGGGTGAAGATTGAGATCTGTTCGAATGAGTATCGACCGCAAAAACATACCTTTCGAATTCGTCCAGCATATGTCTGCCGTGGTCCACATGCCAGGTCTGCTGCTCGTGTGAAACGAAACTGTTCTCGTGAAATCCGGGAAACAGCTTCACATCGTCTGGAATGCTGAACTTGATGTACCACGTGCCCTCACTGGCGACAAACCAGTAAATATCAACCGCTATCTCGCATTCCTGTTGTTTTCCAGAATTCGCAGTGAATGTGAATAAAACGGTGGAGCCGAACGCGAAGGTTTCGCGGTCCAAAGGTTGTCCCTTCCGGAATCGTATAAGTGCTTCGGTCATTATTTTATGGTGCTGGAATGTGAGTGGTGAGGTGCAGAAGAGCGTTTTAAGAATAATAGTTTTATCCTTGACTTGAAACAAATCCCTGAAAGCGATTTGGTAGGATACGTCAGCGAACGGCTGCTGGGACGAGCCAAATGACGACATACTTACTTGTTGACAGATGCAAGAGATAGCACGACGAGACGACAGATGGTCGCTCTATATATGAAGTTCAAGTTAGGCTTTCGGAAGCATGCTTAGTTTTTACGTCTAGCATGGAAAGGCGGAGGGAATAGAGCGAGTCGCCGACAAGAGTCACAAGACAAGGAAGACCGTCTCTACTATTGAAATCATCAGTTAACTTAGGATTTCCCTTAACATTTAGACAAGGAAGACGTCTATATTGACGAAGAACCTGAGTTGCAATGCCATCGAGAAGTTGGTGCATGCGCATGCCCGTCACGGTAGTAAAACTCGGATAGCTGCCGACGATCGAGTCCAAGTATGGTAAGAACGACATCGGTCTGATGGAACATGGTGGCGCATGCCACTGAGCCAGTCCGTCGCACCTCGTTCACTATTTACTGGCTGAGTGATGGTGGGGATTTTGAGTGCTTTAGGACATAACATGATAATTCTGGCTGTGTAAATAACACCCAGCTGAGGGATATTATGTCAAACCTTCCTACTTAATTGGTTTTATGAATCGCAGGAATAAGTATGTGGCTCCACGTGGTAGTCTCGGACCAAACTCTCATAACCTTGAAGGTTGGGAAGGGGCCCAGAAGGGATTCCGAAAGGGACTGGATTTGCCAAGACTAGCGAATCTACAAATCCATAGAACGTAAGATATGTACCTCAAACACCTCCCTTTCTTGTATCTCTTTTACTTGGCTGTGACTTGGAACCCTTGCCAAGACCCTTGCTGGCCGCCGATGCCCAAATCGGTTTTACCCGAAAGCGAGATTGCTGTTCGTTGTCTGGTTGTTCGGTATGCATAGTTTGGAAAGACCGACGAGATGCTCAGTTGAGAAAAGCATTCGCTGATTTATGAGGGTACAGACGATCCAGACTTCGGAGGCCCGTGAAGCATAATCCGACAAATCGATCGAAGAACAGTTGACACCTGATGCATTCCTGATGAATCAGTGGAGACCTAGCAACCGGTTGACATGGTTAGTGTTGTAGCCGACAGACCGGACAGTACATATAACAAACACTACTTACTCTCGCCTAACCCCGACAGTTCATCCGACAAGTTATACTACACTGCGATGACGACCACCAAAACTCCCTGCCCAACACCTACTGAAATAGGTTCAGGATTGATCGGCTTCATGGTCTGTTTGAGGTGAGTATGCGTAACAAACACCTCTGCGCCGTTGATTTTTATTTTTATTTATTTTTTTGATAAGCTTGTATGGGGTCACGCTGGCTCAAACAATAGTTTATTTCAGGAGATTTCCAGTTGATGTGAAAGGGTCCAAATTTCTAGTGAGGCTATTCCATTATATATCTTGGCAAGTCTCATCAGCATCGACCTAGGTCTTCTTTCTTTGGTATGTGTGTATTCTACCTAGCGAAGCCGGTTTGTCTCACGAGTAGTTCAAAGTGTCGTCGATACGCTCCACATATGCATGCTCTCTAGCTTATTCTGGTTTACATTGATCACTGGTGAGCTTGCCAGAAAATGCTACTCTCGCCGTTACGTCAAGTGAACAACATACAGGGCATACCATTGGCGTCTCCGTAACGGATCCAATTCCTTGGTCTGCTTGATTACTCTTTTGTGATTCATTAGCACTACCCTGATACAAACTTGATTTGCAGGCAGTTTATGGTGGGTTTCATCGGTTTTCCCAATGACTAATTGTTAAATCGGCGTAATTTTAGGCGTCCTTTGTGGTCTCCTTCACTGTCACTTTTATTGTACAAAGGTCAGCCAGTTTATCAGTGCGGGAACAAGAAAATCACAGTTTCTATTGCAGCTTTTTTTGCTTGCGTGTGCGACTATGTAAGTTGCTGATATTTGGACCCATGTCCTATTTTCATTGACTGGTCATATCAATGTAGTAGGTTCCAGTTACAGGAATCGAATGGCTACGGGTATAATTGTAAATTCCTTTTCCAATATTGTCAAAAAGTCTCGATGACTTAAAATGCTTAGGCCGTTGCTGCATTAGCTCAGCTAGGTTCGTCGCATTTAATTTCGGGATGAGCGTTATTCACTTATAGTCAGGAAGCGGGATGGGTAACCTCCTATTTCTATCCTATCGTCTTACAACCTCATTATGATTCTCTCAGTTTTCGCAGCTCACAGGTCAATTATCCTTTCGTCTTTGCCTCTAGCTTGGCCACTTAATCCGCGACAGCATTATGGACCGGTCTCCACAGGATATTTTCGGCAGTTGGGTCAGCACAAGGCTACAGACCCCACCGTCACATTCTCATTTTGTTGATTCGACCAGTCTTTCAAGACTGAACTCTTCGCTAGTTTGTTATGCGACGTGATGATATCAGGCTCCTTGGTATACTACTTCCACATTAATAAGGGTTTATCCAAAAGGTACGTTTTGGTTTTGTTGCACATCTGTATTTATTCCTATGCGGCCACAGAACTGAGACCCTCCTGCAAAAGTTGATTATTTTAACAATTAATCAAGGTGTACTACTCGGGTTAGACTGCCGTATTCTCTGTGTTCTTTGGGCAGTCGCTTACCGTCGTCATAGCCTCGTCACCATCGTCACATTGGTGCTAGTATGTGGTCAACCTTTCACAACAATCTAATACTAATTCACCATCAGTTCTACGAGAAAGCTGGGACTTTTTTGGCGATGGCGTCACAATTTATTCTCAGCAAGTGTCAGTCGCCACATTGATGTCTTGCCTTATATTACGCTAACTTTGCTGTAAATAGTATATGTAAACTGTCTGCTGGCGACGTGAGTATTGCCATGTTGTCATATTTCCCTTGCTGACGGTGTGGCAGATTAAACTCCAGGAAGCAGTTTCGAGATATTGCTAATCAGGAAATAAGCTTATCACTGGCGGTTGTCTCTCCTCACAATAGCATTGATACGGACAAATAGTATGTCGGGGTGACAAAATCCCCGTATCGTACACTTACCACTTTGTAGCTGAACACCGCGAGGTGAATGTCACGAATGTCACGATAAAATCGTACGTCGGGGCCTACCTTGAGTATTTTCACCCAGGCTATGCGCTTGAAAAATTTTCGCGTTATGGTTTATTCACGGGGAGCGAAGAACTTGTGCTCATGTTTAAGTTCAGACTTGTTATCGCATGTACATCGCTGTATAACATCCATCCACCCGAAGATAGCATATGGGCCAGAAACTACCCAGACCCACGTATGTACATGATTTACCAACCTACGCACCATGTCCACTAGTTTGTTCATGGTGCTCGATAGAGCCAACTCCCTTTTCCTCCGAATCCATGGACGCGTTACGTGCGTAGAGGTCAGAGCTTCGGGCAGCACGAACATCGGCCATCACGACCTTGTTTGCTTTCCACGGCTTGAGGCCAGGGGCAAACAGTCTGTCCATTTCCTCGCTGTAGACAAGCACATTAGAACGGGTCTTTACGTCTCACATAATAAAAACACGTACAGAGGGACGTTCTTGGTCTCGGGCAAGAGGAAATACAAATAAGGTATAGATAATATCATCATAGTCGCGAAGAATATATAAACGCCATATCCCTGTACAAAGTTGTTAATAATTGTGAAGGTATCAGAGCAAGGAAACAGACCATTGACGTGAACATTGTTGGTGTCGCTCGTGAAATCACAAAGTTCCATAACCAATTTGAGGCGGCTGAGAGTGTCTGAGTGACACCCCGTGTATGACCGGGGAACATTTCGGCGTTGACGATCCAGGGTGTGCCATTCCAGCTAAGTGAGTAGAAGATGGTCCACTGGAGATGTAGTATAGATTAGCATCGAAATATATCGCAGAGCTAAGCCCATTATGACTGACTAGGTAGAAGAATGCCATGGCGCTGATGCCTCCCGAAGAGAGCGTAGTAGTTGGATGCAGCTCGGGCTGACCGATTTTTATGTACGCGCCAATGTAATACATAGCGATGCCTCCTCCAGCAGCTCCGAAAATCATCAGATTTCGACGACCGGCATCTACGATGACAATGTTTATGACTAATTGGATCCGAAAAAGCTCTTAAAAAGACTCACGATCGATAAGGAAGAAGAGCCAGACGAGTGTGAATACAGTCTGCATAAACTCGAATAGTAAACGCTGCGCGACAGTTAATGCATTCGATGGCAATGAGTTACCTTAATAACCCCAAAGATCCCTGTGGTGAAGAGGCCGGTGTTGGTACCAGTGACGCCTATGGATTTGAAAATGGTGGGCGAGTAGTAATTGATGGCGTTGATACCGGTGCCGTTTTGGAAGATGAAGAGAGACGTGCCGAGGAGCATGCGACGAAAGATGGGCATAATCGTAAACACTTCGCGTATGGGTGCCCACTGTCAATAATGAAATTAGCAAGCGTACTGCACACATGTCGTACCAGCGACAACTCACGAAGGACTCTCCAACAATGGACCGCTCGTGTGCGAGCTGAGCATCCATCATATTAATTTCCTCGATAAGATATTGTTCCTTAGGGTCAAGCTTGCGGATCCACTATGGGCAACAGATATCAACCCAGGGTATCACCTCAAGGCCAAGAAAATTGCGACGTACCGCGAGGTTGGCAACGGCTTCGTCGCGCCTATTGCGACCCATGAGCCACCTTGGAGACTCACGAATATACCAGATACCAAGGAAGAACATGCCGGCGGGCACGAGTTGGATGGCAAATGGGATAAGCCATTGTCTGTGACTGGAAGGCAATCCCTTGCTTACGCCATAGTTGATCCTGGATACAGAAGAAACATAAGCGAGTGAAGAAAACAAAGAACGCAAAGAACAGATGTACCAGAAACCGACTAGTCCACCACTCTGCCATCCAATCTCGTAAAGACCGATCAGGCGGCCACGGATAGCAGGGGGTGAGATCTATTCATACAAATACGTGAAGCAATCTGATCCGTCCCATGTGATTGAAAATTGCGTGCCTCAGATATATAAATTGGTGTAAGATTACTCGCACACCCAATGCCCATTCCCGCGATAACACGGCCAATGTATATCAAGTTTAAACCTCGCGAGCCATTGGCGCCGAGCATCATAGAGGTGCCGATGATAAATACCAAGGAAGATATGAGGAGGCCGCGTTTTCGCCCTACAAAGTAACCTATCGGATAGCCAAAAATGGCGCCGAAGAAGCTGGCACAACGCATGGCATCCTAAGACCACAGTGATAAGGAACATATTTGGAAAACGCACCATCCGCCCTGATACGTAGAGACAATATTTGCAGATATGAAATTGAGGTCGGCCGCAGATTTTGTATTTAGACCAAATTCCTTCTCAAATGACGGCAAGACGATCGTCCCTCCAATGAACGCAGAGTCATACCCTATCATGATGGCAGCACACGCTGCTACAACAGAGCACATGTAGACGCGAAAGTTGTAGACGCATGGCGGGGTTGGCCGGTCCTCGATTTTTCTGAGACCAACCATGGTGTAGCACTAGTCCCGGCAATAATGGAGTCAAAGGGACAAATGGCAAGATGCGGATGACCGGGGGAGGCGGTTGGAACGCTAACTGTGGTATGCTTTATATGCAACAAGGCGCCAAAATGAATAGATCAGATCAGGAACAAATACGAGCGAAAGAAGACGGCGATGGAGGACAGAACACCCGAAGTGGGCTCACTGGGCATGGGATGTCACGGCAGAAGTGCGAGCACCCGGGGTAGGTCGCCCAGGTCCCAGGCGAGTGGGGTAAGCCATGAGGAATAACCGTCCTCCGTGCGCAATCGTTCCTGGTGTGGGGCAACTCAAAAAGTTTGTTTAGCGTTAGGTTAAATGGCCTAACCTGAACACTTTCTCATAGTTTAGCTACCTCGTCATTCGGGGCAGCAGGTTAAGTGGCCGCAGTAATAGATAATGACTGCAGCCGGTTGGTAAGCGGTACATCAATATTGGCGGAATTTTTGGGCTAAAAGTTGGAAAAAAAAAAAGATGGATCTACATACGTAGCCGGGTTTAACCGAGATAGTTGCCTCGTTATATTTAAGCTGTGTTTGGGGAAGACCGGAATGACTTTCTTCCGGCCGAGGTATGTTCTGGCACGTGGCTGATCGTGACCAAGTCGCTCCTCAACGACACTTCAAGCTTCAAGCTTCAAGCTTCCCATTCGCTAGCTCTATAACGCCGACATGGCATCTAAATACGACAACATCATTGACACTTTGGGAAAACTTTCCTCTTGGTCAGAAGACAATGAATCTGTAAGCCTTTTCCTCACTGTCCTGTCCGCTGATCAACGGTCCTTCTGCTCTCAAGACTCTGCTGGAACCATACACCTACATTACTTCTACTCCCGGTAAAGAAATTCGGGGAACCATGATCGATGCTTTCAATACGTGGCTGAATGTCCCTGAGGATAAGCTCAAGATTATCACGCGAGTTGTCAGTATGCTTCATAGCGCTAGCTTGCTGTACGTGACAACCATTTCGGCGGTGCTCCAAACTGAACCCACAAATGAAATTTTCTGTCAGAGTCGATGATATTGAAGACGACTCGCAACTACGTCGGGGCCAACCTGGTATGTGTTGGACATTTTTGAAGTCAATGCTGCGTAGTCTGCTGCGCTTAAAGCGATACTCGGCCATCTTTCACCCCTCACGCAAATATTATGTAGACTTCAGGATGCACTTATTGCTACTCATTTTCAGTTGCACACAAAATATACGGAATACCACAAACCATCAACACGGCCAATTATGTTTATTTCCTAGCATATCAGGAACTCTTCAACCTTCGGCCAGGTGCTACAGCTTCTACTTCCCAAGCGTCCAACCTCACAGGATCCATTCCCGGAACAGCAGGTTAGCACTAAATGCAAAGCATCCAAAGATATCTCATGTATGAAGATTAACGTACAGATGGACCCACATCTGTCGAGCATGACAGAAGTGCACAGAAAAAGAGGCTGATTCCAGACGCCGAACTTGATCGAATCGTTACCGGTCAGTATGATACTACGCCATCTGCTCCCCGGCGTCTTTGTCTTCTGTCTTGTTTCTGATGGCCTTCGATGCCATAGCCGAACTGCTCTGTCTTCACCGTGGTCAAGGACTTGAAATTTTTTGGCGTGATTCATTACAGTGTCCAACCGAGGAGGAATATGTCGGCATGGTAAATGATAGTTGAGTCCTTTTTTTTCGCGCGGTTTTCGACTCGGGGACCTCGCCCTCTTGTCCAGTTTAGTATCATTTACGCTTATCCAGAAACGGGTGGGCTCTTCCGAATAGCCGTCAAACTCATGATGGCTTGTTCGACCACAAATAGCGATATGTGCGCCGTTTTCCTCACTCGCCTTTTTTGCCTCATGCACATCCCCTATTTTTTTAAACAGCGATTATGTGCCTCTTGTCAATATATTTGGCATATATTTTCAAATCAGGGATGATTATATGAATCTGCAGAGTACACAGGTGCGCGCCATCAGTCTTCCTTCCTCTCACGTCTTTTGTCGCGTTGTTGTTCGCTGCCGTGATACGTCTTGACTGACTCAATCGACATCAATAGTACGCGACAAACAAAGGCTTTGCGGAGGACCTTACTGAGGGCAAATTCTCATTCCCTGTGGTCCATGGTGTTCGCGCCGATACTTCGAATCGACAAGTTCTAAGTAAGTCGATCTTCGATATTTTGAACCGAACCTGATTCCTTGCGGACCTCATTCTTGAATACAGACGTGCTCCAAAAGCGCCCGTCTTCGCCAACCCTCAAAACACACACTATTTCTTACCTCAAGGATCACACCAAGTCGTTCGATTACACACTTTCGGTCCTGCGCACCCTGGAGAAGCAAACTCGAGATGAAATTCAAAGGTTAGGTGGAAATTTGAAACTCGAAGGAATAGTTGATACACTCCACGTCGATGGCACATGAGGGTGGTACTCGCTACAGCAGGCCAGCGGTGTAATTTGTGTAATCTAAGCCAACCATCAGATATCATTTAAATCAGAAAAGCCCGTGGAGACTTTCGTCGTCCAGGGTCTTAAGAATATCCCTTGATTCGCGTGCAGGACGACTGATTATAGGCTTGTCACTGGCGACACTTTCTTGGACCTTCTGTGCGACACTGCGCAGGAGAGTCAGTTCCTGGAAGAGATTCGGTTGTTGCTTCGAGGAGGGGCTAGATTCTTCGTGTTGTGAAAGGACCGCGAGGATGGTTTGAGAGCACATCGGCGAAAGGGGCGTTCCAGATACAAGATGCGCTCTGGAGGCATCCAGATGAGAACAGTTGGAACTGGAAGAAGAGAGGGATGATGAACGTACTCGACTAATGGCCTCAAGAGCTCTGCGTATGGAGCTAATGACGCCACAAGAGCTGCGGTCGATAGGACATAATTATCTGAATCGCTTCGTTAGGTCAATGTATTAGTTCTGTACTCTATATTCGCTCACCATCATGGTCTTCTTTGAATGCATCTAAGACAAGCTGTACACACGCCTCCCTGGCCTTCTCCCCGACATTGCGGCCGGCGCTACGTACAACGTTCGCCAGAGCCAATAGTAGACTCCCCGCAATAGCGTCGTCGCTGTTTCTGGAACCTGTGATCAATTCAGTAATAACAGGATCCACTCGTGGTTGATTTCGCATCAAAACGCCCAATGCCTGGGCGGCTTTGGTCCTAACGACAAGACTTGCTGGATCGCTCGCGCTCTTGACAAATGTGCGCTGTAACTGAGGGAAGAACGGCTTCACAAACGTCGGTATCCGCTCGAGCATTGACATTAGCGCGCTGAGGATAGCTGTTTTGACGGCAGGGGGGTATGTCGTCGCTTGAGTAGCTACACGAATAAGAGGACCGGTGAATGTGACCACAAACGGTTTGATGGCAGTCTCCTCTGTCCGTTCGACGAGATCACCGATAGCATAAGCAGCTTGCTCCCGCTGTTCGTTGCTACCTGTCGTGAGACCAGCAATGATGATTGGGACTGTTGGTGATACGCCCTTAGGAAGACTGAAGCCAGGAACATAATGACCAGGGGAACCGGTGCCTTCGATCGTGCGACGAAGGGGTACAACGAGGGCTTCCAACTCATCTTTTGGGGTGGATTTAACAAATTTATCTAGGGCATGCCACGCCGCAGTGTGTACCAAAACTTGTGAGTCGTCCAGGGCTGATACCAACTGCCGTATCCAATCCACGCGGTAGAGAGACGAGTCTAGCCCGGATTCTTCGCAGAAACTGGCAAAGAAGTCACAAGCGCTGACACGACGTTTGGGTGAATCATGCTTAGCCCTGTGGACAAGATCAATATTAGCGTGAACCACCAATAGACAAGATGATACATACCATCCTAACAGTAAAAGCATGATTGTGTTCAAACCCTCTAGGTCATTGATAGATTCGAAGAGCGCACGGAGAGCCTCGTCGACAGCGGATAACAATTCTTCATCATCTTCGTCCTCGACGACTTTAACCAATGCAGTTAAAATGACAGTCAGGCGTTTGCTCAAAGCACTGTCCGCAACAGTGACGAGAGATGCCAATGCCCGCGCATTGAAGACCGTCATGGGTGTCGAAATTAATGTGGGTATCAAGACAGGGAACACTGTTGAAGCGCGGACCTTGACGAAGGGGTTAAATAACATAGCCCGTGAGATTTGGTATACACTTACTGCCATGACCTCTTTCAGAGCTTGTAAAGCTGTGCCCGAGCTCTGGCCCGGCTGACGAAGGGCTTCCAGCAACGTAGGGATTGTCTGATCGATTGCTTTGCCACCCAAATGCTCCTGCAGAGCATCGAATGCTCTTGCAGCGGCGGAACGCACGTTGGCCTCATCATCTACTAGTGATACGCGTACCATGGATATGATATCATCCTCGTGATCCTCACGCTGAATATCCGTCGTATTTTCCCTGCAGCAGAACATGGATCAAAAGACCAGGAGCAAGGTCTACAAACCTCTTACATCATCTCGCACAAGGTCAGACAAACCCCTTCCCTGGTTCGTGAATCTGGTGACGTGGATTTCGACCGTAGAATCGGCACAAGTTCAGCAAGGATCCTTTCGCCGAATTTACGGCACAATTCTGCTATAGTACGGCCGGCGGTCTGCGACTAATCAGAATTGGATCGAAGCCAGATTGGAAGAGAAATTACCTCTTGCTGTTCAAATTCGGAGCCAGAGATTAGGAATATTATTTGGCCCATGAGCTGAGGCAGAACCTCTCGGACTGCAAAGAAAATAACAATGAGGTGTGGAAGCTCAGAAGGCCTGAAATCATACCAGTCCGAGGAGTATTGGCAACCAATGCCTTCCATATGTGGATAGATGACGTGCGCACCACGCTGATGGCATCCTGACGAGCGAGATATAGTGCTGACAGTATACGATCCCGGCGCTCGACACCGAGCACCTCGATGAGGGCCCGCTTGGACGACTCAGCTGTTGTAGCCTCGACAACCTCTTCATCATCGTCGATTTCCGCTTTCCTACTGATCCCCGATACTTTGAACAGTAGCTCACCAACAAGGGTGATGGATGATTGCTAAGATCAGAAGACATGAGATTAGAATGCGTGCTCATGAATCCAAACTCACTCGAATACGCCATCCAGGGTCGAACATACCCTGCTCAAGCTCAGGAAGTAGCAAGTCGATCGCCTTGCTTGAATAATTTGAAACGATCATGCGTCCTGCCCGCATAGCAGCCTCTCTGACATACTCCTCGGAATCTGCAAGACCACTCAAGATGGGAGAAATGATCTTGGGTAAGTGGGGCTGGAACCGAGTTCCAAATGTTGCCGGCAAAAAGACGAGAAGAGACATGAACCCTTCTCGCACAGTGCTCCGTGGTGATTGCGCATTAGTGATGATATCTGGCAAAAGTCCTTCTAGACGTTCCATTCCAAGACCAGACAACACTTCGCTAAGACCTTGTGCAGCGCCCTGTCGGTCAACGCCTGATGAATCAGTTTTAAGGGTGCGAAGAAGGCCAGGTACAAGATCGGGGAAATGCGTCTCGCCGAGACGTTCAACCAGAGTGCCAAGGGCCTTCGCAGCTGTCGCACGAGCTTCTGGCACGGGATCCACTAGCACAACATGCACCAAGGGTAGCAAATCAGATAGATAAGGGACAAAGTCCTTGGAGTCTGTGAGTGATGCCAAATTGCCAACAATCTGAGCGGCTTTCTTTTTAGTGTCAGCACCGCGCTCTCGCAGACCTCGTTCAATGATAGGAATGACCTGTCATATAAGCGTGAATGTTACGAGACGATAAATAATTTCCGCTAGTAACTTACTAAAGCTAAAGAGGAATGATCGATGTAATGCATGAAAGAAGTTTTTAACAGAGACGCCAACGCATTGGAAGTCTTGGCCGGGTCGACCAAAGCCTTGAGAAGAACGGGTACCAGAGATTGGATCTCCGGATTACTGATGACCTCTCCGAATTGTTTCAAGCTTTTGTTCGCAGCTACTCGTACTTGGGTGTGAGAATCAGTCAGGACGCCAGTGAGCCGAGGAATGACGATCGGTAAAGACAGGGAAAGTTGCCGTGGCGAACAATATGCCATCATACCCAACAGCTCGATGGAACCTTTTTTGGTACGCCACTGCTTCTCGTCAAGGCCAGATAGTAGTGAGGGTAACATGAGCTTAACACCATAGCCCGACATATTACCCATGATGACACGGGCAGCATCCTGGGCAGCCTCTCGAACGTCAGAGGTGGTGTCGCCGAAAGAGCTAAGGAGTAGTGGGAGTATGTGGCTGATATACGGCTCGAAAAGTCGTCCGAGAGTGTTTGACAATGTCTCGAAGGCGAACATGGCCCCTTGTCTGGGTTCGTAGTGTTTTTTATCCTCCGAACAATTATGCAACCTTTTGATGATGTCAAATTCTTTCATACCTGCGATCCCCGTACCTTTAATGGCTCCTGCCAGTCCATATGCAGCTCCACGGCGAGCAGCGTATTTAGGCGCACATGACAACTCGTTGAACAAATTATCCACGAGCTGTGCCAGACGAGATCTCATATGCTTCACCAGTGGAGCTAAACAGTCTGAGACGGCCATCTGTACTTGCTCTGCAGGCGTTCTCAGTGCTTCTACCAGTCGATCAACGATTGTTGGTATACGGGAATCCGTGGGTTCCAAGTGTCGCGCAACTCGTCCGAAAAGAATGATAACAGCTTCTTTGATTTGATCACCTGTTTCTGTGGCCGGGCTTGACCCTCCCAGATGTTTTTCAAACATCGTAATCAGAGCAGCAAGTCGTGTCGACCCATGAAGGTCGATAACCGCAGACCCGGCCGCAAGCATGCCTCGGCGTACTTCAGGAGTTCGGTCACCCAGTGCTTCGGCTTCGATCAAAAACTCGAAGAATGGCTCGACTTCACTCGCAGTAACTGAGGGCGCGAGTGCTTCGAATGCGCTAGAGATGGCCAGTCGCGTTGGCCAAGGATCGGATTGATCCAGACTCTGAGCGATCACCATGCCCTACACAATCATTCAGAAATTGGACAAACAAGGTTCGTAAATACTCACATATTCATCGAATTCTGGCGCAAGAATCCTCGCCTGGGTCATAAGTCAAAAACTTTTGTATGTCTCAGATTGTCTGTGCCAACCTTTTCGCGATAAAATCGTTGCAGCGCGTCTAACGTGGCTTTTGTGGTTTGCGGCCAATGCTCTGCAGCCTCTGCAATAGCGGCCGCAGAACTAGAGCGGACATAACCATTTTGATGCCCTGTCAAACAATCAACAGACATGATATAACAACGATGTTGTAATACCTACCAAGGAAACCCAGCATATGTTGGAGATATGACTCTGGGATGTCTAGACCATTATCTTCCCATACATGCTGGGCTAATCTCGCGTTCTGCTCGTCGTCATCGTGGCTGGCAATCCAAAGTTCGGGAGACCAATCTAAATCAGTTAAATCAAAGGGCTATGTATAGTATATGAGCCTGTGCAAGTTCAAATTCGCGAGCAGATGTACCTGAATTGTCTGCAGACAAGAATTCCGAACATATACTTCTTGCAGCAGGGTGCCTTGAATGAGAACGTCGATTTCTTGCCGTGTTGCTGTAGCGTGTATCGATTCCCCGAGATCAATCAGTGCGGAAGATGCCTCCTTGGTCAGCTTTGGTTGCACTCTCATTATGTGAATCAAAATTTCAATGGTCTTTACGCGGGGAAAAGCAGGCTCCGAGACTGCAACTGTTAGTCAGAATGACGCTTCTTTACATGTCAATCACATACATTCGCCACAGTGGAACTTGATGATATCTAATACCAGAGCGACTTGTTCCAGCATTCCATCTTCTTCCTCTACTCCAATTCCGCCTTGTAGGAGGACTTGAGCAAGCAGAGGAAATGCATAAGAGAAAGTAGCGGCGTCGAAAGGTGTTTGTTCTGCAAGCGATCGCAATCGATAGAGCACTCTAACAATGAGGACTGGTGGACATAAATCCGTGAATAATAGCACATTGAAAGTAAGGAAAACAAACAAACGGTTAAGGGGCTCTGCCTGTAATTCCTCGGGAACTGCTCCGACTTCCAGGCTTCGTAATGCAGCCACTCCGACCCAGGTGCGAAAAGTGTCTAATCGCTCAGAACTGCATTGGGCCAGCTCCTGTGTGCCCAGGTCAACAGTTTCCTAGTAGGATGATGATAGATAGGCCTTACCAGGTAGGTCTGAACAGCATCATGACCAACCAAAATAGAACCTTTTCCCAACGCACCGTCAAGGAGAAGAGAGGCTACGGTTGAGATGTATAGCCGGAAATCTTGAACACCAGAAGAAACTAGACTGCGGATAAATTGGAGGCCACGTAGAAGGTTAGTCTTGACGCGAGCCACTCGCTGTCGAACAGCGCTCTCTTTCTCCAATTGAGCTTCAAGACGGGCTTGGTCTTGTTTCGACAGCGTTGTAGCTGTGGCTTTCTTGTTTGCTAAAGAATTCCTAATATCAGCCTCCCATCTAGCTATCTCAGCATCCTTGCCCTTTGTCGGTCCCACGTCGCTCTTTTTTGGAGATAAGACTACATAGCACACACTCAACGTGCGATCATAACAGAGAAGAATTACAACCCTACCGTTGACAAAGGCTGTCCCCTCGGGAGTAGACCATATACACAAATCCGAATCGCTCAAGGTATTGATGAGATCAGGGTTGACGTCCGCACGAAGTTGCTCAACGACCCGTGGTAAAACTACACTCGGCGACACAAATGCCAGTGTCCTCACCGCAAGGTAGCTCGCATCGGGAAACCCAAACTAAAATTGGATGCTTAGTAAGGATGTTGAAACTCGGCCCACGAACCATACTTTGCAATCAACTATAGAAGCCGCCAAAACGAGCTGGAATAATTTGTCGACATTCTTGTTGACGAGGTTGTATGGATCAGCTCTGGCTTTCTGACACAGTTCGATCCACGTTTGACGTGAGTTTCCGCCTGATAGTTTGTCGGATAGGATTGAGGACTGCAGCCATGTGACGACGTAAATAACAGCTTACATATGGCAGGATGGTGACCCAAGACTATAAGCTCCGCCATAAGATTCTCTCGCATTGCCAAGTCGATGTCTTTGATAGCTGCAGCACTAGAGAGGAAGGCCGACAGCCGAGCCTGCCTGTGAGTAGAAACTTCGCGTTCTTCGCTTAGGCTGCCCGAGGTCTTCGCCATGTGTTTGTCTTGCATGAGCGAACTTGTTACAGATTCTATCACAATGCGATTAACAAGTTGAGGCTGTTTTGCCACGTCGTCTTCAAGCGCTTTTATGACAGCTCGTCGAATCTGAGGTGACTGACTATCGACAGCCAAATGAAGGAAAGCCAGCCCCATCTGAACGCTGTGAGAAGACATTGTAAAAAATAGTTAATTGATTCGGAGAGGTCAAAACACCTGCCGGAGTTGCTCGTTCTTCGCTAAACCATTGGCGAAGTATGATAAAGCCGCCGAACTTGCTCGAAGGAGCCACATCTCATCGTCCGCGTCGGTGAGCTTTTGATATATTTTGTCCCAAAATAGGAATGTAGGTTTTGGAGAAGTATACGCCAATGATTGAATGGTGGTATTGTCCGCAATGAAAGCATCTGCCAAACAAAGAAGTCAGGCTAGTTGGGATAACCGAAGAGAAGATTGTTAAACCAAATTTTCCCGAGCGTGAAATAGGACCGAGCAAGACAGCGATTGCAATGTAACCCTCCAAAGGACCGGCAGTAGAATTGAGGGGATTCGCTACAACAGTCTTCAAACTTGTTTCAAAGGACGGCAGAATGGCGCGGGCAAAGGTCTGTGACGCCTCCGAACTCAAATCACCTAGGGCCCAGAAAATATTACCGACTAGTGAGCAGAACGTGCGTCGTATCACTGGTTTCGCATTGTTCATCTCTTTCGCCAGGAGGGATGTAATGTCGACAGACATCGGTTTGTCGGCGTGAAGCAGAAACGATATATGTAGCGGCAGAGTTGCGGCTAAGATGGACATAGGGCCGTCGTGAGTCTCTTTCTCCACTAGTGGGGGGACTGCAGAAGCGACCAACAAGGAGATAGATAATGACGGTGTCAATACGGACAGCATAGAGTATAGCGCAGTCCGATGATCGGGTCCGCCTGTTTTTCTAGCCTTGGGCAGAGTGAGAAGCTCGTTTACAGCCAATTCGATATCGGAGTCAGTGGGATTTTTCTCAACCAATACTTTGAACAATCCTACTGAGCCTTCACGAGCAAGGACGTTGATCGATTTCGCGCAATTGAGTATAAGAGCGAGGAGACGATGAAAGGTGTCACTATCAATTGGGTGTGGGTAGGCTTCGAAGAATTGCATTGTGGCTAAGGTATTGTCAGTAAAGGCTATAATATTATAAACCAGAGACCAACTATTTAGTGAATATTCCGGCGATCGCAGAAGTGCCTTTTCCATCGTCGGCAATATCGACTTGGTAAAGTCTTCTTGGGAAACAAACGTCTGGATGAAGTCGTGTATAGCAGCCTGAGTATCAAATCAGTGTTTATTCTGGTGAAAAATAAGGAATGAAACACACCAACGTATGCAGCGGCACCGGAATTTTCGACATCAGAATCGAACCTGTGTACAGACCCAAGATATCATTCTAGATGGAATATTTGCGATCAACATAAGTATATATATAAAGGCTGGCTGCCACACCTTTAGATCGGCAGATAAATGAGTCCATGACTCATTTTTAACATTTTTGAGCCGTATCATAACATCGATGGCAAGCCCAATCAATGGTACGAAAGTAAGAGGAGTCTGAGATGACCTGGCCTGTGAGAGCAACGTAGTCATCAAAGCAGATAGCTTATCTGGTGCCGATCGTAATGCCCTGCGAGTCCGAACAAGGGCGCCTTTCTGCATCGATGATTTGGCACGAGTGGACTTGTTTGATAGTGAGTCAAGAAGCGTGGCCATGACTCCCACAAGTACCCGCCAGAATTGTGTCGACGGGAAGTAAGTGTTAGTTTCGAGACAGATGGAGTAAAGACCACAGGTCCAACTGAGGAGGACAAATATATCTGCGGCAGCATAAGAACTGGAAGGTTGTGGGTCACAGTTTCAACGCTATCTAATGGCGATCCAAGGCTTACCCTGGTATACCACGCTTTGATATTCGCCCAACTTCATTCGCCAGCCAGCCTAAGATTTGCTCAGTGACACCCAGTTTACTTTCCTCGGGATCGCCCTTGGAAGAACCCCGCAACTCGTCCCTTTTCACCAACTCCATGCCAACGGCTTCCACTGCCTCTCTGGATGCAGTATCAACGTATCGGGGATATGTTTGGGTGAGTAATTTAAAGATATCCAAAGTTTGAGATAGGTTCATGTCTATAGTTCAAAGAGTTCAAATTAAACTATTTGTGGCGAACTGCATGCAAACTCACCTCCATGTCTAGCCAACGACAAAAGCTCCTCCTGCAAAAAATGAATGCGAACTCGCGTCTTGCTCGTTAGCAATCTTTCTTGAGCATACTGCATCGATCTGGGCCAGTCGCTGAGGACATTATCTCTTTGCCACGAGAGGCCATCTCCCGAGTCGCCAAAGTTTGCGGCTTCGTTGGATGTATTTGATGAAGCAATCCACGACTGGATTTCAGACTTACTCATCGCTCCGGCTCCGTCCCTGGATGCGAGTTTGGCGATCGTATTGCGAGGCAGCGTGAAAATGTAGTCGATCAAACACGACGTTTCTTGCAGGCAATGACTCTTGCTAAAATTTGCCCGATTGGATCTAGTCGCCACTTTTGGTCGACTCGGAGCCTGTATGGAATGTCAAGCTCGGCAAAGAGCCGGCCCGGGCATTGCAGTTGTTTGCAACACGTATTCTTCCACAAACTTTGAGTTTGCGATAGGATTTCCAGTGCTCCCAAATTTAATTACATACTTAAATATGAGCTGGTGGGTTCCCACCGGCAATGGGGAGCTCGCCAAATCCGTGTTTCCAAGTTATTGGCCTACGGCCAATTATGTATTTTGCGGCCGATGGCCAATTGTAAATTTCTAAAGTGCATGGAAACTCGGATTTGGCGAGCTCGCCATTGCTGGTGGGAACCCACCAGCTCATATTTGGTGGATTTTGCAGCCAATTGTAAATTTCTAAAGTGCAGAACAATTTTCAGATATTTTTATAGAGAAAATAATAATTGTATAAATGACAGAATAATATTAATCTATAAATGTATACTTGCTAAGATCCATACCATAAGTATTCAACTAAAACCCCAGCTGGTTGCGACGCTCATTATCTTTGTTAAGCATTAACATAGAATCAGTTTCTTTTGGTTTTTTTAAGACATCCATGATCAAAGTGTGTGCGAAATGCCAAACCTTGCAAAGTTTTAACTCAAGAAATTGCCACAAAAGATAAGCCTGCAGAAAAATCCTTTTCTCCAAGCTCAACAACCACTTTTTCCAGGGTTAAACCCTGACTTTTATGTATTGTGATTCCCCAAGCCATCATAAGAGGAAGCTGGGTACATGTCAGAGCCTTTCCTGCTTTAGTCTCCCATCTTGCAACTGCTGGTACAATTGGGACCCAAGAAGGACTGATACCTTCCCATGTGGGTGTTTCAGGTCCAGAGTATCCATCAAATTCAACAAATACCACAGCTGGAAGATGGCTGCGAGAATTGGACCCTTGGTTAAACCAGATTTTTTTACAACACCTTGGGCTCCATTTACCAACCCTTTCGAGGTCCATAGATTGCGAGTAAGCATAACCTTTGCCCCTTCAGCAAGTAAAACTTCTTTCTCTAGCCCATTTGCATCATCTGATTTTGCACTTTTAGCTTCTGTATGGTTATGTTTTGCACAGCATCGTAAGACAGGTTTTGCACTAGCAACTAGTCTTCGACAGTTAAACTCCAAAACAGAAACTCGTGTAGGTAAAAGATGAAGGACATCATCAAATTCAGTTCTCTGTTCTGGAGTCAAATAGTCCCAGAAACGGCCAGAGAAGAGTTCAAAGTCTTCTAAAGTAGTAGAGTAGGTTCTCAGTCTGAGCAATGCCTCTCTAAATGCCACCTGTTCAGCACTCTGACCAGTCTGGCAATAAATAGTGTTTAAAGTGACAGACTGTTTAAAAGCCTCAAACACACGACAGCCTTCTGCATGAAGAGCTGTACGATATGCTGATGGTTTGTCTATTGAAGAAATTATGCATGTAGGGGTTATAAACTACTCACAGTCAAATAGTATCACTCTCAGATATCAATATCAATGATCTTGATGGAAATCTGACTCTAGATAAGCCAAAAATACCTAAAAATGCGAAATTGATAAGTAACAGGGCTTATCAGTGTCAATTAACCTCACAAATCCAATGGAACAGCTATGGAAAGGTATTGAGAAAGTGATTAGCATTGGTACTTTACATGGAAGTTCATACATGATCACTCAAAAGTTGCAGTTGTCACGGAGAGTGAGAAGAGATGGCAGAAACTGATAAGAGACGGAATGGACAGATAACGCAGCCGCGCAAATCCAAATCGGGACACGCATCCAAATCGGGTGTACACGCTGTTTTGTGGCGCTTATGCTTTTAGTGACCCAATACGGACAACTTGCAGGAAGAGGGCCGATGCTTTGCACGGCAAAAACTCGTCCTTTAAGTCTCAGGTAATAAATTGCATCAATGTATTTGTTATTGTTACAAGCAAAATAATAATGGCATATTTAATGTTTTTTCTGTTGTCTAATTAAATTGGCCTCATCTACAAACTCTTGCTTTGAGTGAAATCTTGGTTGCAAAGCCACCACCATATTGATTGTAACGGCACCTCACCAGTCCCTGACTTCCCCTGTGTTTTGCAAACTGCTTTTGCAACCCACCTTTTTTTTGTTTTGTTTTTTTGTTGTTTTATCTAACAAATGAAGAATACAGTATGTAAGTAATAAAAATGTAAAGTAAGCAATCAGATTAATAATACAGTGACAACACAATTTCATAGCTTACTTATTCTCCATCACCACGTTCTCTTTAGTCAACAGCAAACTAATGACCACACATATGGATAGTAAATAGCCTCTCCTGGAATCTTGAACACAGACAAGATATGCAGTTTGCATGGTGTAGGTTGAGACCAGATAGCAACCACTGACAAACCATGTCACAGTCACAAAAATTGGAACAATGGTATTGAGGGTAAATAAATATGAGACTCATGTGGTGGGCAATTTTCTGCCTGACAAGACACGGGAGAGCACACAAGGCCACTTACACCCCAGACATAGCAACTTTTGTCCCTCAGATGAAATTTGAATACCACCTCAATAAATAATTTGATTATTGTTATGCTTATGGCAATGGGAGATATCCAAAGATGGAATTAGATTATGGAATTACTTATTTAACTGAGACAAAAAATGAAAATAAATTTAGTTTTTCCTCAGAGGAAATAATCAAATTCTGGAATTGGCTTATCTTCACGGTACAAAATTATTGACAAAATCTGATTTTGGTAATTATTCTGGCTACCAAACATAATTACCAAAATCAGATTTCGTCAATAATTTTGTACCGTGGAAATAAGTCAATTCCAGAATTTGATTGTTTCCTTCGAGGAAAATCTAAATACATTTTTATCTTTTGTCTTGGTTAAATAAGTAATTTGAGAATCTAATTCCGTCTTTGGATATCTCCCATTGCTGAAAGTGTAACAATAATCAAATTCTGTCCAAGGGACAAAAGTTGCTATGTCTGGTGTGTTACAGAGGAAAACCAGAAAATTTATCAACTGTATAGTACAATTCTCACACTCAAGCAAATTGAATGTGCAGGGCCTGGGCTGTTCCATGGTGACAAAGCACACAAAAAAGGAAACTTTTCCAGCTGTACATTACATTCTCACAGTAGGTTGAATTGAATGTATGGTGCTTGGGACATTTGGGTCTGACAAAACCCTCTTCCACTAAAGTGGAGTCAGGGATTGTTATATTTAGAAAATCCTGCAACAGATTTTTAAATATACATGTTGTGAATACTGTATCATTTCGACCAAGTGTTCACTCCCACGGTTTTGACACCGACTTTTTTCGAAATTGGCCCTCAAAAATATCTTTAAAAGGAAATTTCTACTATGTGTGACATATATTTTGAACAATCTGGGAGTGGTTTTGGCCCAATCTGATAAAATTTGCGCCTGTGAGGTAGACAAAAAAACCGTGGGAGTGAACACTTGGTCGAAATGGTACAGTACTGTACATATGTGACTGTTACATGCCTGACAAAATTATCATTTCATTACCAGAGGGCTGTGACCAGGTCCAAATTTTGTCAGATGGAGCAATTTTTGGCTAAAATTACTCTATTCAGGATATATGTGAATGTGACAAATTATCCATCTGTCAAGTAGCTCTGTGATGTGTGACCACAACCAAAATTTGTTTCATCAGGTGGCTCTGTGACATGTGATGGATGAATTAATTGAAATTTTATGGTTCATCCTTTGAATCAGAATATTTTATTTTGTGATGTTAAAACAATTAAGATTGTAGTTACTCAAATGTGGGTGCAAAACCTGGAAATAAATTCAGTTTTTGTACTATTTACAACAGATAAATCTATTGAGAATGTGAGTACTTACAACAAGAAGTGTGAAGACTCTGCCTATCTGCACCTGATGTGCACTTAAAGACCTTGCATCTGTGAGATTTAGCACTTTGCCACCCAAGTAAAGTCTGGCATTTATAAATATTTGTAATTATTTACCTGAAGGGCTTGCCACTGACCCAATCCCACTGACACACCGAGAATACCAAAATATAATACCCATTTATAGACAATTTTATATGAAATAATTTAGATTTTGTAGAAGGGGTGCTACAAAAGATCACAATAAATAATCTAGAAATGGACACTGTAGGTCCAATTA